>CAIGRB010023448.1:9452-24356 GCA_903798255.1 Fraxinus quadrangulata
GTGAGCTTGTGAGTCGAGTCAGGTTATGGAATGGGCAGACTGGTTGAGACTTGAATTCAGCCTTCAGCCTTCACCCTCAGTATCATCCTTAGTTTGGATATTTAGGCCTTCTTCCTTCATTTAGAATGTGGTTGTTATGCAATTAATGCATGCCTCATTATGTTTGACCTTGATTATTTTACTGCTACATTTGAACATGCTCCAAACCCAAGAAGAAGTAGAAGAACAAGAGTTTCCTAGGAAAGTGACTTCCAAGGTTTAGTAACGTATAACTGGGTTGTTTCCTAATAAAGCTGTAACTATTTTTTCTCTTTTTTTGTTTTCTATTTTGGTCTTCAGAATTACTCAACAATCATAATTCCTATGAAATCAGGAATACCGTATTCTCAACAAAATTAGGCCTATTAAAACATGTTTAAAAAATACAGAAATATCTTGAAATTATATTTAATATAAATCAATGTTCAGAGAATCTAAATGAATACTATGGTTTTACTATCAATAATCTTGTGCTTGTGGATGCTGCCTAGGTTGTTTGACTACTGGTTATCATGCATATTGATTCATATTCGGTCTAGAATTTCTTTTTGTGATAGCATGAAGGGATTAATCTATAAAAGCTGGCATGAAGAGACTGCATTCGAGTATTTTATGGAGAAAAGGCATAAACAGTAGTGTATACTATTTTGTGCAATACCCATGGTCCCTATTTATGATTAGGTCGCTTTTGTTATAGATTTAATTCCTGTTTATTGATCTATATGGCAAGAGATATTAGGGAATTTGATGATCCATGTTAATGTATTATTTTATCTTGTCACATTTATATCTGTAAGACGGTGGCTGATAACTTCTAGTTGACTGTTTAGTGGGATTTGTAGGAGCTTTTAGCAAAATGTTGTTTAAGTCCAATTATTATAATTCTCATGTCCTTTTTGTGTTCAGCAATTTTTTTTTTCCTTGGTAATGTGATTATTTCAGTCATCCATTGATTGCTTTACCTTATAACAGGTCCGGCGAGATGGGAGCAAGATGACTCTCGCTCAGAGCAAAAAATTATCACAGCTCACTGCAGATAATGCCCAGTGGGAGGACCGCCAACTTCTTAGATCTGGAGCTGTAAGAGGAACAGAGTTGCAGACAGAATTTGATGATGAGGATGAAAAGAAGGTTATTCTTCTTGTTCATGGTAAGAAATAATTTCTGCACATTATCTAATGTATGATAATGTTACATATGACCTGAAGCAAAGTTCCTATATTTGTTTAGAGGTTCACCATTTTTCTCATAACAGATACAAAGCCCCCATTTCTCGATGGGAGGATTGTCTTCACGAAACAAGCTGAGCCAATTATGCCACTAAAAGACCCTACATCAGATATGGCTATTATATCACGCAAAGGATCGACTCTTGTACGAGAAATTCATGAGAAGCAGAGCATGAACAAGTCACGGCAACGATTTTGGGAGCTTGCTGGCTCAAAACTAGGTGATATCCTTGGTGTTGAGAAGACTGCAGAACAGGTATGCTTAAACCTTTAATTTTCCGAAGTCATTAGGCTAACAACTTTGCATTGGACAGTCATGTATCTAAAGATTTTTCATATTAATTGCCAGATTGATGCAGATACTGCTGTAGTAGGTGAAGAAGGCGAAGTTGATTTCAAGGAAGAGGCCAAATTTGCACAGCATATGAAGAAGGGTGAAGCAGTGAGCGATTTTGCGAAATCAAAAACACTAGCTCAACAACGACAGTACTTGCCCATATTTTCTGTTCGAGATGAGTTGCTGCAGGTTTTGCATAAGCCCCTTGAAAGGCACTTAAATCCTTAATTTTTGCTCCTTTTTTTTTTTCTTGACTTAGTGGTGTCTTTCATTGATGAAGGTGGTCCGCGAAAATCAGGTTGTGGTGGTGGTTGGAGAAACTGGTTCTGGAAAGACTACACAGCTGACCCAGGTTGGATCAGTTTTATTTACAATTGCAATCATACACTTGTGCATCTATATTGACTCATAAATTTTTTGGTTCACTAATAAACAGAAGTTGTCATAAAATGGTTAATTTAATATACCATGCCCCTGTTTGGTTTGGCTTAAGTTTTTTAGTAGATTTTGATATAAGTTGATGGAATATGTGGTTGAAAAGTTAATAAAAGTTGTGGGTCTCATAAAATGTGTGGTTGAAAATGAGTTTGGGAAAAAAAGATTTTCAAATAATTGAGGCCAAACAGGGGCTATTTTTATCCATTATTTTTTATTTTTATAAATAATATCTCAAATATTACAGTCATCAGTTACCTGATATGTAAATATTGGCAGTACCTGCATGAAGATGGCTACACAACCAATAGCGTTGTTGGTTGCACTCAACCAAGACGTGTAGCGGCCATGAGTGTTGCTAAAAGAGTAAGCGAAGAAATGGAAACTGAGCTTGGTGATAAAGTTGGATATGCAATCAGATTTGAGGATGTGACTGGGCCAAACACAGTGATAAAGGTAATGACATGTCTGTTCTTTCCTCCGCCTTAAAAAGTATTTTGTTGATGGCCTTAGCATTCTCGTCTCGGATCATAATTAAAATTGCACATCTATGCATAGTTAAAAATCCAATTTGTTTTCTATATTTTGCAGTACATGACTGATGGCGTACTTCTAAGGGAGACATTAAAAGATGCTGATCTTGAGAAATATCGGTATGAATTTTATTAATAATTTCATATTATGATTTAAATATCAATGGGGTAACTTGTAACAAGTATTTCACCATCTGTATCTTTTATCTTTTAGTGTTGTCGTAATGGATGAAGCACACGAGAGATCACTAAGTACCGATGTGCTATTTGGGATACTCAAGAAAGTCGTTGCCAGACGCCGTGATTTCAAGCTGATTGTAACATCTGCCACTCTAAATGCTCAGAAATTCTCAAATTTTTTTGGGAGGTAATCATCTTTAATTTGGACAACTAGTCCAGGAAAATATGGTTTGCATCTTCCTTTTGTCCTTTACAGAGTAAACTCTGCCTGAGGCGAATTTTTCAAAATAGTCTTGTAATGGACAAAGTGACAAATGTCAATTTGTAATTTTATTTTCTATTTTTTATATCTAATTCTAATTTTATCTTATTGAAAATTACCTTCACCTTTGTCAATCCATCTTCTTCCTCACCCCTTTCTCCACCACCCTACACACCAGTCTCCCCTTTCCCCATCTGTCTCGGGAGACTCCCAAGTGAGTATCTAATGGGAGCTGATTGGGAGGATGCAGGGTTGGGATTGAGGAAGAAGATGAGAGGAAGGTTACGAGGGTGTTTTTGGTATATCAACTGAAAGGAAGCTATTTTACATAAAATTAGTGAGGTTATTTTCATTGGCACCAACTTGGTCCTTCTTAAGAAATTTCTCTACTAATTTCTGTGCAGTGTACCAATATTTCACATTCCCGGAAGAACTTTTCCAGTTAAAACCTTGTACAGTAAGACACCTTGCGAGGATTATGTGGAGGCTGCTGTAAAACAGGTTATGACGATCCACATTACTAGTGATCCAGGTGATATACTCATCTTCATGACTGGGCAAGATGAGATTGAGGCAACCTGTTATGCTCTTGCTGAACGCATGGAATCGCTTGAATCCTCGAACAAGCAAGTTCCTAAACTGTTAATTCTTCCAATATACTCTCAGTTGCCCGCTGACTTGCAAGCAAAGATATTTCAGAAAGCTGAAGATGGAGCTCGCAAGTGTATAGTTGCTACAAACATTGCCGAGACATCTTTGACTGTAGACGGGATCTTCTATGTCATTGACACGGGTTATGGTAAAATGAAAGTCTATAACCCGCGTATGGGTATGGATGCTCTACAGGTGTTCCCTGTCAGTCGAGCTGCTGCTGACCAGCGGGCTGGACGTGCTGGAAGAACAGGGCCTGGAACTTGCTATCGACTATATACAGAGAGTGCATACCTAAATGAAATGCTGCCTAGTCCTGTGCCAGAGATCCAAAGAACCAACCTTGGCAATGTGGTTTTGTTGCTGAAGTCTTTAAAGATTGACAACTTATTGGATTTTGATTTTATGGACCCTCCTCCTCAAGAAAACATCCTTAATTCCATGTACCAGTTGTGGGTTTTGAGTGCTCTGAATAATGTTGGGAATTTAACAGATCTTGGTTGGAAAATGGTCGAGTTTCCGCTAGATCCTCCCCTTGCCAAGATGCTTTTGATGGGTGAGCAGCTTGGATGCATTAACGAGGTTTTGACAGTCGTGTCGATGCTTTCAGTACCATCTGTTTTTTTCCGACCCAAGGATCGGGTGGAAGAGAGTGATGCTGCTAGGGAGAAATTTTTCGTGCCAGAGTCTGACCACCTCACACTTCTGAATGTGTACCAGCAGTGGAAGGCTAATCAGTATCGGGGTGACTGGTGCAATGACCATTTTCTTCATGTTAAGGGGTTGCGCAAGGCTAGAGAGGTAAGATCCCAGTTATTAGATATTCTCAAGACACTGAAGATACCAGTCACATCTTGTGGTCCTGATTGGGATGTTGTGAGAAAAGCCATATGTTCTGCGTACTTCCATAACGCAGCACGACTCAAGGGAGTCGGGGAGTACGTCAACTGCAGGAATGGAATGCCATGTCACTTGCATCCAAGCAGTGCTCTTTACGGGTTGGGTTATACTCCAGATTATGTCGTTTATCACGAGTTAATATTGACGACAAAAGAGTACATGCAATGTGCCACGTCAGTCGAGCCTCAGTGGCTGGCTGAGATGGGACCCATGTTTTTCTCAGTGAAGGACTCGGATACATCAATGTTGGAGCATAAGAAGAAACAGAAGCAAGAGAAAACAGCCATGGAAGAAGAGATGGAGAACTTGAGGAAATTACAAGAGGATGAAGGGAGGGAGACTAAGGAGAGGGAGAAGAAAAAGAGGGCTAAGGAACAGCAGCAAGTTTCAATGCCCGGATTGAAACGAGGCTCTTCTACTTATTTGAGACCAAAGAAACTTGGTTTATAGATTTTATTTCGCTGTACCATTATTACTGTACTGAAAATCTCAATGTTTTAAAAATTGACATCGACTTAATTGTATCTTTGGTAGAGATCCACCAGCAATGTTCATTATTGTAGAAGAAAAAATGTTAAAGTTTGTTGGTTACGTTGTTAGATTAAAAGGGGGAACGGTATTTGGATTTTGCTACATATACATCAAGATTTACATAATAGATTATATAAAGTCATATGACACTTAACTTCTTGTCAGTTTAAAATACAATCAATTTTTTTATTCAAATTTTTTTTCTTTGAAACATCCTTTTTGTAATGATGTACATACAAAAATTTCCGTTTTAAGCTTTGGTCCATAATAAGTAGTCTGGGCCTTCTTGGGTATTTAAGCCCGTTAAGATTATTGAGGCTCTCTTTTAGATCTAGCTTTTATCTTCTGAGAATGCTAATAACAAGCCCATAAGAGTTCTGCTTAAGCCCAATTAATCTAGTGTTGAGTCGTGTTTTGCTAAGTTAAGCCTTTGTTTGATCGCAATTTTAATCTGAAATACATTTTTCCCTCTATTCTTTTCAACCACACAATTTTCTATAAAATAATATTACACGCAACTCAAAACTTTTCCTTACTTTTTAACCACATTTTTTTTATCAATCTATTATTTCAAAATGCATTCTACACAAAAAAATGGGGCTCAAACAAGCTCTAAAACTAATAAAATTTTACTTGCAAGTAGTCTTTTATTTTCAAATGTGTTTGAAAATATCGTTTTTGTTACTTATAATTAGAAATATTCAATTATTCCGAGACTATTAAGCTTAGTCTCAAAATAAGTAATCTCTTATTTTCAATTTTCACCAACCCACTATGATTAAGTCACTATAAAATAAAAGAGGCTAACATAAAGGCAGGACGTGTCACAATTTGCTATTGTCGTCAAAATTCAAAAAAAAAAAAAATTCTTTTTATTCACGCAACCATCGCCATTTTTACACCTTTCCTCATTTCCTTATCTAAATTTCCCTTTTGGCTTTCGATCTTTTCAACTCCATCTCGACAAAAAAAAAATAAGTATTATGAAATGTATAAGTATGCTTACCTCGCATGACTTGTTAGTTGAAATTAGCTTAATTGAAGTTATATTTGTCACATGATTATGAAACAAATAGGATGACTGAGAATAGTCCAACATACTTGCGACGTGCTCAAATTGCTATCGAGAACTATATGAATTATGAAGTGAGATGGGAGCGAGCCTGTTGAACATGTCGAAGATTTCCTTTTAAAGTGGGAGCAAATAAGATTATTCAGATATAATGAGGGGACAATCCTTTTGATATATCATCTTATAAGCACTATGCGGCCCCAATGGAGAAATGCAGCTTACTCGTGAGAGAGATGAATTATGAGCTTTATCTGCCTGAAGATTGGGATAAGATTGATTTTCGAGAATATTGTGAGAATATATTAATCTTATGAAACCATAGACAGCAAGATCCAGTGTCTGAGCCTGTACTTGACCTTGAGCTAGGACTTGAATGAGACCCAAGAGAGGAGTTTGAGGAGGACCAGAGGAGGGACTCGAACCAGAGCTGAAGGAGGACCCCGAGCAAAAATTCGAGCCATAGAACTTCGTCATTTTGCTTATGGATTCCGAAAACGAGTCATGCGTTACCTCGGATGATGAGACTCCACCATAAAAGATTTCCATGACTAGAAATTAGGAATATATGATAGTTTCGTTATTTATGATTTTTTTTAGAAAGCAAAATGTTACGTTTGAAAACATAGTTTAATTTTTCAAGTGAAGATTTCTATTATTAAGATTATACATTTATTTTTTTGTTTTGTTATCCAATAATTCTAAAAACAAATTTTTATTCATGTTAAGAAAATGTCGAGACAACAGTAAAACCAACCTATGGTTATCAAGGATTTGTTGAAAGTTGTACGGGATCTGGGTAGACAACAAGCATATGCTATTCTCCAGAATGCAAATACTAACAACACCAACACCATTGTTGAACGGTTTTGTCATTACAAACCCCCAATCTTCGATGACAAGGTAGACTCGTTGGTAACTGAAGAATGGATAAGAGAAATGGAGTGAATTTTCAAACATCTTTCATGTTCGGATGCTCAAAAAGTATTATGTGCACAATTCATGTTGGTTGATGCAGCAGACCATTGGTGGGAGTCAACTTTACACACTAGAATCGAAGCACAACAACGTGCCCTGACTTGGACAAAATTCAAGGAGGAGGTGATGGGAAAATATTTCCCACAAGCCTTGAGAGATCGATAAAGAGGCAAAATTTCTTCAACTTAAACAAGGGAATATGAAGCTTGATGAATATGAGAGAAAGTTCGAACAACTCGGTAGGTATGCACCACACTTAGTGGACATGGTAGCAAAGAAAACGAGGAGGTTTGAACTGGGATTGCGTCCTGAAATTGGTGGAATAATGGCATCTCACCAATTCACCACCCATAGTCCGGTATTGCAAACTATCCAAGCAATCTCAAATAGGTTAAAGATTGACCAAACTTCTAAGCAAAGGGGCGAGCCTTTAGGAAAGCAGAAATGGAATAGGTCGAACGAAAGAGAAGAAGAAGGACAGAATAAGAAAGTTAATATTGGATCAAGTTTTGGACAAGTTATTTCACCCTATCCAAAGTGCAACATGATGCATAGGGGTGAATGTCTCTTTGGGAGATTCAAGTACACATGTCATATTGTAAATGATTTATCGAAAATTCAATTCTTATCCAATTTGATAAGACACAATTTTCCATCCCAATTGTATCCTGACTCAAAACACTTTTTTTCAACTATAATTAGTGTGCAATTGTCTCACAATTAACTACAAAAAAGTTTTACACGGCAGCTTTTATATAAAGCAGCTGTAAATTACAAATATATATATATATATATTTTTNCTTGAGGTTTTTTATTAAGAGATATGGGATCCTACAAGAATTTAAGATGACCTAAAATGGTGTCGCTTGGTCACCGATATACTCCATAAGAGAAGAGTTGTATGAAATGTTTATTTTATTGTTATATAACTGTGTATGAAAATTGCACGTATTTTACTGGGTGTTTTTAAATATTCACATTTACAAAATTTTACAGGTTGTTTCGGTCTATTGGAACAGTGGCAAAATGTGATGCGACTGCCAAGAGGAATCTAAAAGATAAAATATTAAGTTTATTTTTTTCATCTAAATTATTAGTCAGTTTAATTTATTCAAAAATAGTTATTTAATTTGTGATTATATTTTCATTATGGATATTCCAGTTGTTTTTAGTTAAAAAATATTATTTTATCGTTCCGCGAAAATTTAATTTTTGGTAACACTCCAATATTTGTGAAAATTTGGGATGTTACACAAGAGGCCTCAGCCGTCCAGATGAGACCACGTATATTTTCATCCAACGGTTATTATTCATCATCTTCTATTATAACATCTTCTATTATAAAAACTCACACAATGTGTCATTCTAACGATAATGCAAGTTTAGATTTTTAATCTATAACTTCGCTCTCTCTTACTTAAATCTCCCAAAACCAGATGAAAGTACCTCAAAACTGGCATAAGAAAAGGAAATACTGTAGCGTTCTATTAAATTGATTCGTGATTGAATGTGAACTCAAAGTTTTATTTTTCTTAATTAAAACCACGCATGGCAACATATTTTATAAAAATCATAAAAATAAGAGTACAACGTTAAGTGAGAGCTACGCCTATCAGGCTAACCTAGGGTGACAAAAAAGCTCGTCAGCTCGAGCTCGGTTCCACCGAGCCCCATTTTGGGGCACCGGCTCGAGTCCGGGCCGGCCCAAAAAAAAAAAGTTGACTGCCCACAGGGACAGCAAGTAGGCAGCTTGATGTTGCCTCTGCTGCTGCCTGCTTATGCACAGGCAGCAGCTTGCAGCTACCTGCATAAGCAGCATGCCTGCGCACAGGCAGCAAGCCGCACAGGCAGCTACTTGCATAAGCAGCATGCTGCCTATGCACAGGCAGCAAGCAGGCTACTGCCTGCCAAGCAGGCAGCAAAAAAAATTGCCTGCGCAGGTAGCAAAAGGAAAAACAAAATCCGAGCCAGCCCGGCTAAGGCTCGAGCCAAAGCTCGGGCCGAGCCTTTTTTTTTCGACGGGGCTTTGCTCAGCTCGGCTCGGGCGTCGGCTCGAGCTTTTTTTTTCTGCTTGGACTCGGCTCGGCTCGTTGACATAGCCAGGCTAACCTTAAGCTAATTCGGGAAAAAAATATAGAATTGAAAGACGAGAATTACAAATATAAAATAAGGCTAAAAGCTAAATTTCCAACTTAAAATCAATCTTCGAGCACATTGCCCATGGTTCACATGTATATGCCTCATCTCCATGTAGCCCAAAAGTGTCGTCCACATAAACTCTTAACCCAAGTAAAAAAAATAATCCATTGGTTTTCACTATTTTCAAAATATATTTTTATCTTCCTTATTTTTAATCACATTTTTCAATAAAATAATATTATTATTGCAAACTCAAATTTTTCCTTATTTTTATCTTCCTTATTTTTAATCCATTGGTCTTCACTATTTTCAAAATATATTTTTATCTTCCTTATTTTTAATCACATTTTTCAATAAAATAATATTATTATCGCAAACTCAAAATTTTCCTTATTTTTTAACCACGCATCCTCCATCGAAATATCATTCCAAAATGCATTTTGGACAAAAACAAATGAGGCTCAAACAGGCGCTAAACATCTTTATTCATGAATTAGAAAACTGCATCATTTTTCGAAATATATAGTTTAAAACTTGGGTGATCTACAAAAGGTGTAAACAAATTTGATCTAATAAAGTAAAATAATTTACATATACTTCTAAAAAAAAGATATTAAACGCCTAAATTGAAAAGTTTTTTAATTTAGCAAATATCACACATCTCCATTAAATGGCCCTTCCTAAAATCAGATTGTGCAGGTAAGCAGATTGGAGCAATGCCCTATCTACAGGACATTGCTTCAGGCCCCTCACAAAGGATGGGCTCCACCCTTTTTTTTTATATTTTGCTTGTGGGGTCCACCCCCTTTGTGAAGGGCCTTACAAATGCAATGCCCTGGGCATTGCTCAAGCAGATTGTGGGGTTACATTAAATTGCACAAAAAATGTAATGCTTTTACATTGAAAATAGATTTTTATATGTCCAGATTGTGAGAAAACATAAGTTTTTTCTATTACTTTTTTTTGACATTAATGGATTTACATTTTCGTACTCTTTTTATCATATGGACAATGTAATGTGTGTGTCCATGAATGGCGTGAATATGTACGCGATTCAGAATTATGATGATAATTTGATGTATTTAATTTGTGATCGGTTGAATGTATGAATAAACAATTGATCATGCAATAATATTTTAATATGAACAATTTAATGTTGTTGCCACAAAAGGCTCGTAACCTAATTGGCATAGTTCTGAACATAACAAAAGCCATTGAAATGTAAACTAAAATGAAGCAGGTTATATACGCAGTACAACTGCACAAAACTATTCAAATCACAAGCCCTTCATTTTTCTGTCACGTCGACGATTCGTGGTACAAAATCATAATCCGTATTGTATGCTTCAATGATCTTCTTGAATGCATGCTTGAATAGTTTACATGCCAGGTTAGATCTCTATTTCTTTGCATCGAGGCTCAAAATCATTGCATCCATCGCCCCGTTAATAATCAATTCAGCGAACTTTATCACAAACAGTCTGCAATCATGCTTGTACCAAATGAATAAAAATGTTGTTGGATTCATGCAACATTAGTTAGATAGTTGCATATAAATATACAAGCATAATCCAAACAAAAAATAAAAAATAAAAAAATGTAAACAAGGCCATATTAGAACATACTACATTACAAAAATAAAATGGCTAACAGATCCGAATGACATGTTACGGGTTCGCCTGATCTGATGTCATAAATTTTCGCATCCATCTGTGGTATAATAACTTGTAAGGATTATAACGTGCAGGTCAACATATTGCAGCACCTGCCCAAAATGCTTGAAAATATTGAGGGATGAACATTCCTGCATTTGCTACATAGTTTTTTTTTTTTTTGTAACAAGATAAAATACTTGACAGCTGACTAATACTTGTCGAATCCTTTGTCATAAGTTTACCTAAATATTTATGTCATATGAAATTTTATATACCTTTGTGGCTGGACAAAACTCTTGAATCGAATCGAACGATTTTTCTTAAGTTAAATACCCGAAAGGGTATCTAAATTGAGAATCGACGTGTTTGATTCGATTCTCGATTCTAGACCAAGAACCGAATAAGAATCAAATCTTTCTAAATTTTTTAATTTTTTATATTAAATAAGTCAAATTATTTTATTTTTCTAAATAAATTGCTAACTAATTAATTTAGTCCAAACCCAAAATATGATTTTACTATTTTTAATTTTCAGCAGAACTCAACTTAATCAAATTGACTTAAGTTTTACCCAAATCTCTTATTCTACCGTAGTGTCATTTCTATCGTTCTATTATTGTGAATTAACCATCTTTCTCTTCATGTGATTTTAATATTCAAATTTATGAAAAAATCAACAAAGAGAGGAGTAAAAGATATCAAGAGATTAGATTACTTTATTTTGTAAGAGTTAAAATTGAATATGTCATAGTCGAATTAATGTAGTGTTGTTGTAATATAAAAAAAAATTAATTATTATACGGAATTCCGAAATCGAATAGAATCAAACCGAACCGAACCCAAACGGTTCCATAATTAAATTTAGACCTGATGGTTCCATTTACTAAATACCCGATCATTTTGGGTTTGATTCGATTCTCTTTAAAATTGAACCGAACCAGACCATGTCCACCCCTACCCTATAAGTTCACATATCGAAAATCGTAAAAGAAAAAAGATGATAAGAAGTGGAATTCAACATATAGCAATATGCTAAAAGAAACAAGATGGCCTCAATACCAAACCAGTTCGTGTATTGGTTTATTTATACAGTTCATATTGTTACAATTACAAGATAAGATTGCATTTGAAATATGAAATACATATGATAAGTATTAAGTACAAGATATGCGGAAGCAAAGATTAAATCAAGTTGTTGGAGTCGAAATGTTTGTTGCAGAGGTTGAGGCTGTTGGTGATAACTCCGCTGTACTGATATTTGAGGAAGTGGACTGATTCTCTTGATTTAATCTTTGCTTCCTCATATCTTGTACTTAATACTTATTATATGTATTTCATATTTCAAATGTATTCTTATCTTGTAATTGTAACAACATGAACTGTATAAATAAACCAATACACAGACTAGTTTGGTATTGAGCCCATAACCCTTCATTCATATTTTGTTTCTTTTATGATATCAGAGCTAATCTGCTCACGCACTTCTATACTGATCATTTAGTTTTTCAACTTATCTAATGGCTGCCTCATCATCTGTTAATTTTGTTATCCCCAACCTTAGCCAGCTTTTTTCGACTAAGTTGGATGAAACCAACTATCTCATGTGGTTGTCTCAAATGGTTCCAGTTCTCAAGAGCCATGATCTAATTGGCTTCATGGATGGTTCTCTACCGTGCCCCTCTCAGTTTCTCATTGATGATGAAGGAAAACAAACAACTACTCTAAATTCTGAGTATATCCTATGGAATTGAAAGGATCAATTTGTTCTAAGCTGGATTAATGCTACTCTAACTGGTAAAGTGGCACCATCTGTGTATGGTATCAATTCAGCGCGCCCTGCTTGGCTTGCCTTAGTTACCAAATTTGCATCTCCATCCCGGTCTCGCATTAACCACTTAAAGCGGCTCCTCCAACCTCTGAATCAAGGATCCATGAAGTGTGCTGCTTATCTTGATTTGGTCAAGCAACTAGCAGCACAACTAGGAGTTGTTGGTAAGCCAATTGATGATGATGATTTAATTGCTTATATTGTGAGTGGTTTGAATCATTCATACCACCCTTTTGTCACTTCTCTATCTTTTGCCACCCGAGAAAAAGCTCTCTCATTTGAAGACTTCCAAGCTGAACTAATATCCTGTGAGTTACTTCTAGAAACTCACCTCCATTCAATACCGCCTGAAACCAATAATTTGGCCTTGTTTGCTTCCAAACATTCCCAACCACCTTACAGTCGAAAGCCAAAATACCCCACAAAACCCCACCAATAAACCTCCCATACTCCATACTACTCCAAACAATCTGCCCCTAATACCCACTCTTATCCTTCTCCTCGACCACATCAATCCCAGCAAACATTTACCACCCCACGAGCCCCTTGCCAAATCTGTGGCAAAACCAGCCACCAGGCACTTAACTGTTTTCATCGCATGGACTATGCTTATCAAGGTCGCCATCCTCCTACTCAATTAGTGGCTATGGTAGCTCAAACTAATGCTGTTCATGTTCCCGAAGATCCTTGGTTCGCTGATAGTGGGGCTAATCAGCATATTACAGCCAATCTTCAGCAGCTAATTCTTGCACAACCATATACTGGATAGGAGCATGTTTCTGTTGGTAATGGACAATGTTTGAATATAAGAAATGCTGGTTCCACTGTTCTCCATACCCCTACTACTTCCCTTAAACTTAATCATGTTCTTCATTGCCCACAAACCTTTGTTAATTTACTGTCTACTAATCAATTCTATCATGATAATCACTGTTTCTTCATTCTAAGCGATTCTCACTATTTTGTCAAGGACATCCGCACGGGGAAGACACTATTGGAAGGACAGAGTAGTGGTGGACTTTATCCCATCAATTTATAGTCGTTAGTTCTCAATAAACTACTTGCAATGGCAGTGATAGTAGGAGTCAAAGCATGAGTTCCAGTTTGGCATTCTAGATTAGGAGGACATGCTTCCCATTTAGTTGTCACTCAAATATTAAATAAACATTCTCTTCCTTATGTTGGTTCATTGAATAATAGTGAAGAGCCTTGTCAACTTGGTAAAGGTAAACAACTTCCCTTTTTACGTTCTAACAGAATAACAAATTCACCTTGATTGGAATATACGACAATTGGATGTTTATAACGCTTTTTGCATGGTGTTTTACAAGAGGAAGTCTATATGAAGCAATCTCAAGGATTTGTTCATCCAGATTTTCCTACCTATGTTTGCAAGCTTGAAAAGTAACCTTATATGGACTCAAACAAGCACCACGGGCTTGGTTCATGCGCCTATCTCAACCTCTACTTCAGTTTGGATTCATTTCCTCACCGGTGGACTCTTCATTATTTGTTCATTATTCACTTGTTCTTTCTCATCTATGTGGATGATATTCTTATGACATGCACACATCCTTCTCTTATTGCTTCTCTTATTAGCAAGTTGCAAATGGAACTCAAAATGAAGGATCTTGGTTCATTAAATTATTTTCTTGGCATTCAAGCTCATCGAGACTCTACAAGATTACACCTCCGGCAATCGAAGTACATTGGTGATCTCCTCCATCGCACCATGATGATTGGTGCCAAACCTTATCCCTCACCATGCTCGTTGGGACTTAAGCTTTAAATTCACGATGGTGAACCTCTCTCGACAGCTCAAATTACTGAGTATCGCCAAATTGTTGGTGCTCTACAATATTGTACTTTGACTTGTCCGGATATTGCCTTCTCAGTTAGCCTACTATGCCAACATATGCATTGTCCAAGATCCACTCACTGGTCTTGTAACGCCCCAAAAAATTTAGAATAAAATTATTTGTTTTATAAATTTTATTTTATGATTTCTGAAAGTTGAGGGATTAAAATAAAGTATGTTTTAAATTCTTATGTTTTGAATGGGTCAAATATTTAATTTTTTATAGAGTGACCAAAAGTATATCAATATTGGGCTCATTTGGTAGCCCGCATTAAATAAC
>CAIGRB010023448.1:29371-50311 GCA_903798255.1 Fraxinus quadrangulata
TTTAAGTTTTGATTTAATGTTTTGGATTGATTAAATTTAACGTTTTGAAAATTTGAGTTTTATTAAAGTTTATTTAATATTTTCCGCTTTATATATGATTATGCAATGATATTGGTAACACCTCAATATTTAAATCAATAAAATTTGGGGCGTTACAGGTCTGCTGCCAAATGGGTTCTCCTCTATCTCAAAGGAACAATTGATAATGGCTTATGGTATCCAAAAGGATTTCTTACTCTTCAAGCCTATTGCGACTCCGATTGGGCGAGTAATCCTCATGATCGCAGTTCGACTACAGGCTATGGTGTATTTCTTGGTTCTTGTTTAGTGTCTTGAACAGCTAAGAAACAACCTGTTGTAGCACGCTCCAGCACTGAGGCAGAATATCGGGCCTTAACACTCACCACAGCCGAACTCCATTGGGTTAGAATGCTTCTCAGAGAGCTATGTATATCTCTCTCTATCCCTCCCACAATCTGGTGTGACAACATTGGTGCGTTAGCTTTAGCTTCTAATCTTGTTTTCCATGCTCGAACCAAGCATATCGAAGTGGACTACCACTTTATCCGTGAGAAAGTCCTTAATAAAGATATTGCACTAAAGTTTATTTGTTCCCAAGACCAGATTGTTGATGTTTTTACAAAGGGATTAAGCACAAGTAGATTTTGTGAGCTTCGGTACAAGATGCAAGTGCGCCTACCCCCTGCAAGCTGGGATGATTAGTAAGAGAATCAATCCACTTTCTCAAATCTCGGTACAACAGAGTTATCACCAACAACCTCAACCTCTGCAACAAACATTTCGACTCCAACAACTTGATTTAATCTTTGCTTCCGCATATCTTGTACTTAATACTTATCATATGTATTTCATATTTCAAATGTATTCTTATCTTGTAATTGTAACAACATGAACTGTATAAATAAACCAATACACGGACTGGTTTGGTATTGAGGCCATAACCCTTCATTCATATCTTGTTTCTTTTACATGCAAGACACACCAACCAAATTAATTTTGTCGAAGCTCATAATTTGTTCAATTTTTGTCGATTGATTACCTTTCAATGTTCTTATGTGATCATGCCTAAAATGAATGTGTTAATGCTTCAAACCTATAGATTAACAAAAATTATATAATCCAAATCAAATTTGAAGAGACTGACCCGTTCCCGTCTTGTGGAACGTCACTAACAACCTTCGCTGCAAGTGGCTCAATCAAATTTGGAGGGAATGATTCTAGAGAGAGATGAATTGGATGGAGATTGGTATAAAGACAGATAGTCACCATTTTTGGTAAGTGATAATTAAGGGCGATTTTGTTAGGGGTGTAAGTTAAGGTCACGTTTGATGGAGTAAATTGAGCTACTGTTTGATTTGGTTAAGATTTCATTTGTATTTTACTTAAAAAAAAAAACAGTATATAATTATTTATAGAGTAAAAAATGTTAAAATGTATATTTCAAATATTTACTAAAAACTAGGCGGGCGGCATAATTTCCACAAGCTTAAATTGTTCAAACTGAAGAAAATTGAAGGAATAAAACTGTAGAGAGCTGCTGTGACTGTCACTCCCAGTCCTTGACTGAGAAAATCCGAATCCGATAACCGGATCGGAAAATGGCCGGAGCTTCCCGGAGAAGCACCCGGAGCAAGACTCCATCCTCTTCTGGCGACAAAAATGATGATCCATCAATCCGTAACGTAAAACCAAATACCAGAATTCTAAAATCCCGTGGCTGGGACCTGAATGTCATTCGGATTTTAAATGTGAACTTCAAATATTTATTCATTTTTGGACTCGTTTGCTTCTTAATCGCTTTGTTTTTAGTTAATCACCTCATAAACGCCGCGGAAGAGCCTGTGAAACCCCGAGTCGTGACTCCTTTTACTGCTCCAAAACTTATGGAACTTACTATGGTAAAGATAGTTTTTTTTTTCCCCCTCCCTTGATTCTACGCGAATAACGTATAAAAATTGGAGGTGTATTTATCGATATTTATTCGTGTGAATTGATGAAATGTTTGTTGCAGTTTCAAGGGGAGCACAAGGAGAGCTTATACTGGGGAACGTACAGGCCTCATGTTTACTTTGGAGTTCGTGCACGGTAAATATTTTCTTTTTACATTCCTGCATTTTTATTTAATAGTATCCATTGTTACTCTTCTCATTTATAGCTTTAGATTGTAAATGAATTAGCATTTGTGGTTGCAATTATTTTCTACTCTCTTAAAAACTTCAGAAATTACCTTAATTTTTTTTGATTGATTTGATACTGAAATCAGCAGTTTTTGAATGTTTTTAGGCTTGCCTTAAGTTTCTTACTGCTGTTGGTAATTAGTGACAAAAAATGATCATTGGCACTTTCTGGATTTACTAATTAATGTATGTAGACCTTAACCTAGCCAAGTAAGAAAAACCTATAAGGGCAACCATAACCAGTTATAAAGTGATGAGATTTTTCTTTTGGCCGCCTGATTGTATATTGATATATCTTTACAGCAAGTTAGATAATAACAAGCAATAATTGGCAGGACTCCACAGTCTCTGCTCGCTGGTTTAATGTGGCTTGGTGTAAAGGATGGAAGATATTCCGTGCGACATGGCTGCCAAAATTCAGATGAACTTAAGACATATGGCTGGACACATCATAATGGACGGGATTATGGTCGTCAAGTATTGGTTGACCAAGAATTCACACTTATGACTAGCTTTTTAAAATATAAGGAGAAGGAGAGTGGCTATGGAGGAGATTGGGCAGTTCGAATTGAAGCACAGAGCGAAAAGTAAATCTCTTTACCATGTTTCATGCTTGCCTTCTGAAATACTCTATGCTTGTACTCTGATTACAAAGTTGTAGCTCTAGATAAAAAGTTTTAAAAAATGATGCTCTTTGATTTCTTAATATGTTGTTAGTCCATGGTAGACTTATGATGAAAGAGGATTAGGAAGAGATAGGTGTATGATGCATTATTAATTTTTTATTTTCCTTTCCAGGCTGAACTTGGCAAATTAAATTGCCCAGTAAGATTTTTTTGGAAATAGAATTTTTCAACTGTTTCTGGACAATTCTTGCATTTTTGACAATCTATAGTAAGTATTATATCTTGTAAAAAGTTGTATTCAGAGTATCTTAATGCTTAAAATATATAATAAATTATTTTGGGACAATTAGTGTTATACTTCTGAATATACCTCGTTTTAGAAAGATGCCTCCTTGAAGTATTAGGAAAATTATTTCTTTAAATTCAGGAAAATGCTTATTTACGTCTTTAGCATTCAAGTGTATCACCGAAGAATTAACGACAGCATAATCAAATAATTGGAGTGTTCTTTCTTCAGATATGATATATATTGAAATCTTCCTTCTATGGTTGTGTTTTCTAGATTCTGATTTCTCTATTATACTATACTTGAAATCAATTGACTCGAGGTACTTTGACGTTGTTAACATTTAGGATTTGGAAGTGTCTTAAGACTGAAGACATGTTGAGGTCCCAAAGGATTCACCAAATAGAGAACTCCACCTAGGAAAAGAAAAAAAATAAAAAAAGGAAAGATATGGGTGCTTTGTGGTTTTTTACATTCTGATGCCCAAGGAATTATTTTAATAAATGAAGTTGGTGAATTTGGTAATAATTCCTGCATATAGGAAACTGATTCTAGTTCTTGCTGTAGCTCATGTAATGCATCGGCTTGTTCATTTTAACAAATAAGGTCCATCAGTGGGTTTTATATTCATGTTTGCCTTGAGCTCTTCAATTTAATTAGAATTGAATAATTTACTCTGATTTTTCTTTTTGGTACATCGTATTATCATCATGCAATACTTCCAATCAATAAAAAAAGCACTTAATAGTATAAAGAAAAGCTTCAATTTCCTGTAAATACTCCATGGCTTGTGCGATACATTTGTTGTCAATCCTTGAATTTATATACAATTCACTGATTTGATGTTACGATGCGTTGACTGATTCAGACATAGTGAGGATATGTCAGAACTTGTGCACCTTTTCTTTTATGTGGGTGATGAAGGTGGAGCTGCTATTGATTTAGGTGGAGGTGTCATGAACATTCGTGATGACTCCATCTTGGCGTTTGGTTCGCGGAATGATGTTGGTAACTGGCAGTTACATTTAGGGTCAGAGGTATCTTTTCATAAACCATTTCTTTTGAACCACCCTTACTTATGTATCTTTACTTCTTTCTTTTGTGTGTGGATGTCATATGAAACTGCCTTTTGAGATATTGAATAGTGTATGTGATTAGCACTTTGTTTCTCAAATTCTCTTATGGTCTTTTATGGGCTTTTGACAATCTTGTCTATGGTGTTCATGCTATTAAATTTGTGTGAACCAACTTCTTTGGGTATGTTATTTCTTTTTGTTGTATTACTTGTTAAAAAAAAATTAAATTTGTTTGTAACCATCTCTGCCAGGTCATGAAGCTATGAATTTTTTAGTATAAAAACCGTTATGCTTGTCTGCACCAGACAACCTACTTCATATGGAAATGTACCAACATTTAATGAATTTCTTGCAGGATGATTGTGAGATTCATTATTCTGGTTTCAAGACACTACACATTCACAATTTATCTGATCTTGTTATAGCAAATCTTGGAACCCAGGTGAACATCATAAACATTGCCTTGTCTATCCCACTGTTTTATGAAGTTTTAGCTTAGTGGCTTTGGCTTTCTGGCGTTACAAATATTGAATTATCATCTTCATTCATTCATTTACTTCCTCTTTTGTTTAGACTAGGAAATTTAATCGTTTGCAGCTTTCAGATACATCGGAGCACTCTCCAAACATTCTAGTGTTTCAGGTTTGTCATCAAGAACTATTTAATTATTTTTTGTTAGGACATGTGCTGCATCATTTGACTAAAAATTTAACATAACAATTTAGGTTTTTTCCTTAGCTATCTTGATCAGTGGTTCGTTGTTTATTGTGCAGATCTCTGCTAGGATTCCCTTCAGAGCAGATATTGTTTTTGTATCAGGATCTAGTGGTCATAATTCAAGAATGGAAGAGCGTTTTAGAAGCCTCACAGGTATGTTTGCATCTGTTTTGTACAATTGATGAAAATTAGAAACTCCAGACTAATTGGATTTGATTCTTGGTGGGTAAAGGGGATAGAATTTCTAATGGAATGAGATGTGGAAAAGAACTCAAAACAAAGTCTGCTTTGTATTAAAAATCTGATAATAATGCTAATTCCAATTTGAGAACTAGTATTTATAAGTTCCTAGGCCTCAGTACTTCTGATCCTAATGAAAATAGTTTGTCAATAATTCCAGGTAACTTGTTGACTTCTCGCCTAAATGAAAAGAAAGACCAGTTTGATGATAAATTCGCAAGGTGCTTTAATATTTCTGACGAGGTACAAGTTAGTGGAAGCTTCTTTTCCTTCTGCTGCATCATCTTTACATTTAAATGTTTCTGTACTTTGAAATAGTGATATATCATTCTGTTACAAATTTTAGCCAAAGTGTGGTCTTGTATAATTCTAGGGCTTGAAACCCTGTCCTTCCAAGGATCCATTACAAGTTTTACCATTCCATCTAAAGATATTACAATGAGGCAACAAGACATGATTTTTTTGTTTGTTATACATATGATAGATGTTACAAATGTAGTGCACGAACCATGCTCTTAAATTACCACATTTTCCTTTATGTGTGTGCTACTGCTGAATCCATGGTATAAGTTGATCCTTCTATTGTGTTTGAATTTCACTCAATGTCATTTTCTATTCAAGTGACTGATTTGGGAAAATTTTATAGTATTTTGCCATCAGCATTGATGCTCCCACATGACATAATTTGCTTACCATCAAGTCCATTAATTTACATTTCCCAAGTCCATGAGGTGCTATATATGTGGCTGAAGAAACCAATAATAACAGGTGATTAGCGAGTCACACGAGAACTGGTTAACATCTACACATTCTAGAAAATTACACGATTTATTTGAATTTTATTATTATGCAAAAGTAAATTTCTTTCTTGAATGGTGATAGTCTGATAGATTAGTTGGATTGTTTTACTAATATTCATTGGAACTCCCCAATATCATAAATCTAGAGTTTACCAAAAAACTCACCTTTCTTTGCATTAAATGTGGAAACGATAAAAATAAATTCCTTTAAACATAAATAAGGTCGATAAAACAACCCGAAATATGAGAAATGCATCTATTTGAAAGCAACATAATCAACTAAATATTTAAATAAACATGTTCTTGAAATGTAAAATGAAACTAATTATTAAATTAAAATATAGAAAACTTAATAGTTTTTATTTCTTCAGCTCCTCTTGGTAGCCCCCATTACTATCTTGCCACAATTCCAATTGATCTGAACTAGCTTACAAATTATTGTAAGAGTGTATATTTAAAAATACCCAATAATATACCTACAATTTTCATAAACAATTATATAACAATAAAATAGACACTTCATATCACATTTTTTATGGAGTATATCGATGACCAAACGAGACACCCATCGGCAATAGAGTTCACATTTTATTATGTCGAACCCGAATGTCTACTAACAATTCATGCATAACTTACTAAATACATAAAGGTATACAGAAACCAACCACTTGCACGTTATGTATATTACCTTAATAGATCAAACGAATTTTTTAAAGAAATTTGAATACACATTTCGAACTCCTAGCTTTCTTAACTGTGCCAACATGAATAGCTTTCCATTTGTGAAAATTATTTCCTCTCTCTACCATGAGTGTGTATATTTTGTGGTGAATAATGAGGTCTCTGGCATGGAATTTATAGTTGAAAAAGACAATAGTGTTTTGGTACAATAGAAATAGGGGTGATGTATTCCACTAGTCAAATAGGTCTCAGTATTAGGGTCATGATTAACTAACAAATCATAATCCCATTTCAATTTTTTTATAGCTTAAATAGGAGAACACGTGGACTAATTTGGAACTGGTTTGGAAAACTAGTAAATGAATTGAAAGAATGAAAAAAGGAAGTGTTTGGATTGTACTCTACTAATGGTAAAACATCACACATGGAAGTTAGGGAAAAGGTAATTAACATAAAATTTATGGTTCCTAATTTAATTGGGTAACGGTATTAAGTTTGGAATATATCAAATATATGATTAACGCTTATCACAAATAAAATAAGATCATATTTAACAATTAATAACAATAAAAAATAGGATTACCATATATCCTACACGTAAAATAATGGCTATTATAAAGCTAAAACCATAAACCAACTTTAATTAATTACCAAATAAAGATAACTTTTGGACTTCAATATCTTAGGCCTAATTTATCTGAATTAATTTTTTCTCGAGTCCATGGTGCATCATTTAATACGAACTATCCAACGAGCCAAATATTGATTTACTTATTTTTGCTCTATCAAAATCTAATTATTTGGCCCAAATAAAATTAAAATTAAAACTATTTCACTTTAGTTCCTCAACTTTCAAAATTATAAAAAAATAGACCAAAAATTGTATTCTATAAAATTTTCAGAGCTTTACATTCATCGACCTTAGCAAGACATAATATTTTATGAATTGACGACATCATATGATGTAGATGACCCATAAACATTTCATTGTGTTGCATGATAGAGATATCAAATTTGTGGATGCAAAATATGTTGTTAAATATGCATTTATATTAATGAGTGGAATATCTGCTGGGCTTTTAACATGAGACATCACTTTTGAAATTACTTTACTGGGAAGCAAGTCTAGTCTAAAGCATCTATGTTAGGCTTAATACCATTGTTGGAGATTGCTTATTCTTATGATTACTGTTATGCTTTTCTATTCTGCCTTTCTTTGTCCTACTACCATTTCTCCTTTACTTCTGTTATAAATTCTAAATTTATGTGGTTTTTCAGCTTAATCCTGAAGCCAAGGTAGTGAGTAGGGCCGCTTTTGGGAATTTGTTGGGTGGAATTGGGTACTTTTATGGCCAATCAAAAATTTCACCTCTACCATCCTCTAATGTAAGTCTTCTGGCTTCAGTTTTGTCTTGTAAATATATTTGGAAGCCAAAAATGGCTGCAATTCACAATCAAATTATCCAGTTTTGGTTAACTTTGTTCTGAGTTGATCATCAAAGAAAATTAATTCTAAATGTAGTGTAATTTGCTAAAAAAACCCTTGTTTCTATTCCTCTGTCGTGTTCTATGATGTTCGGACTCCGGTACAGGTATCGGGTACAGGTATGTATCTAGGTATCAAGTCTTTTATTTTCTGTTTTTGTCTGCTTACAATTCTTACTAAATTGAGTCACCAAAAAATTGGTGGGGATGCACGTTTTGGACTCCGAAGTGAGTTTACAAAATGCTAGGAAGGTTGAAGGGTACTCCAGTTTCCATTCTGCTTCAAGGAGATTTTTTGGACCTGTTGGTAACTAAAAGCTCAATGCAACCTGTATGAGACCTCTCAAATTGGTCACTTATTTTTAATGAGCATCTCTCAGCGTATTCTCACGGATCATCCCTGTCACCCCTTAACCTTCATTTTGACCAGAAATTTTAACAATCTTCCTTAACGATCAGAAATCCTAAAATTTATGGATATTTCGAACAAGCTTGATAAAAATTGTTGGTGTTATCTGTACTTGTCACCGAAGATTTTTACCATTTGATTCTACATATTATTGCTCGTCTGTTCGCATGATAATATTTTCTATTTGGATG
The DNA here is from genome assembly GCA_903798255.1 of Fraxinus quadrangulata. NCBI lineage: Eukaryota > Viridiplantae > Streptophyta > Magnoliopsida > Lamiales > Oleaceae > Fraxinus > Fraxinus quadrangulata. The sequence continues at coordinate 38,081 of CAIGRB010023448.1, forward strand.
GCTAGCAAATTAACACAGTGGGCTATTATCTCATGCAGCTTAAGCTTGGTGATAATTTCATTTTATATTGGCCAGCTGAGCTATACACAGCAGTTCCGAGCCGACCATTTTTCCCTAGGGGATTTTTGTGGGATGAAGGATTTCATCAACTATTAATCTGGTGGGTTGCCTTTATTCACGTACATCTTTTCCCAGGTTTTGGCTTTAATCGTGTTTCACTTTTTTTATTGTCTGCAATAAGTAATAACTTTCCCTGCAAAACTACCCGGAATCCTATTAACATGACTTAATCTTTCTTAGTATAGTAATACCTATAATCTTTTGTTTTCTCTTCATGTAAATAGGCGTTGGGATGTTCATATTTCTTTGGATATTATTGGGCACTGGTTAGATCTGATGAATATTGAAGGATGGATTCCACGTGAGCAAATTTTAGGTGCTGAAGCTTCAAGGTGACAAAGCTTAACTTCTGTTATATTTTCAGCTCATAATAATTTGTTTTCACTCTTTCACATTGTAAGACATATCATGTTCATTTGCAGTAAGGTCCCAGCAGAATTCGTTCTTCAGTATCCAAGCAACGCAAATCCTCCAACGTTATTTTTGGTTTTACAAGGTTTTTTTTTTTTTACTCATAATGGGCAGCATTTAAATCTTTCTTCTAGTGATTTTAATAATCTATATGTTAAAGAGAAATGGCATTCTTTTACTGATACTCATTCTGCTATAACTTAAAAAATAAAATATTGTTTGGTGCATCAATCTCATGTTGACTTTAGCTCCGTAGAGGATTCTGTGCCCCCCATAAACAAGAAATATCATATCAGCCTTATAAATATCCGAACAAAATTTTTCTCCACTCATCCTTAGCCAAAACGAAGGAAAGCAGCATGTTTAGGCCTAAACTAAAGTCAGTGATTTGCAAATTTAATTTGTTTAGCCATTTTTGTCCATTTAATTTGTAGTATGACTCTTGTTGATTGTATGGTTGATAAATTACGGCAATTAATTGGAAATTTATAAAATTTTGAGTTGAATTTCCTCACAGTTATACTTGGGCTACGAGGCTCCTTATTATCTTTAATCATGATTAAATATTTATGTGTTGGCCAATATCATCTACACCAGATATCATACTTACACCCTGTAACATGTACATAGACATGATAGAGATGTAAAGTTCTCTACCTGTGTCCTTATATAATCAGGACCAACCATTTTATAAGGATTGTAATCAAACCCTACTGACCCAATATGTTTTAAGTTATTTGCATCTATTAATCAACTTATAGCATATTGGCCATGAGTTTCATTCTGTCAATTCGATGTCATTGTGTACGTTCACGTGCATTAATTGAAGATACTTAATCGAATGAAATAAACCTAATTTGTTGAGGAAGATCTACTGAATGACTAGAAAGTTACGAATTTAAATTTTCCTTGTGTAGATTTGATGTGCAGCATTAAGAAAAACCAGTTTGCTGCCACAGAAAGAAATGAGATTGCCATCTTTTTGGATCGTGCATTTATTCGTCTTGAAGCATGGTTTAACTGGTTTAACACTACACAGTCAGGTAGATGTTACAAGTTCTAACTTTTCTACTAGTTTGTAATGCCTATGGTTGACCTGGATGCCTAATGGTTTGCGTATAAATGCTGACAGGCAAGTCATTTTTTTCCTGTAAACTGGCATGTGCTATCATGTAACCTGGGAAACCATGTTTTTTAAGACTAGCAGCTTAAAAATTGGCTTCTTGTGTATTGAAAATTTGATGTTATATTCTCAGGAAAAATAGCGAGTAGCTACTTTTGGCATGGAAGAGACAATACAACCATTAGAGAACTAAATCCAAAGGTTTTCCACGCCGTATTTATATATTCATTAGGATTAAGTGGAACTTGTTTTTTAGGTTCACATCATCTTTCTACCTGGTTAGAAACACACCTAATTATCTTTTTCCTGTCATATTTTTGATCCTTCCTCAGAGAGTAATAATTTTTTATTTGGTGTTTTGAGGTAAGATTGCAGATAACTTTTCCTTGCCATTGTCTTTTGAGTTGTAATTTTTATAGTTCATGGATATTATAAAAGTCATTATCACTTACTGGTATTCTTACTTTGTTCATGATTGGAAATGGATGGCAGAGCTCTCCACTTGAAAATTATGGAAGTCTAATAAATTGAAAATAGATAAATTTCTACAGGGCATTAAACCATATAAGGAAAGCATTGATTTCACATTCATATTGAATGTGTTTGAAAGTTAGCAAGACATGCCTTTTTGTGTTCATCAACTCTTTTGCCGCTTCCTCTAGCAAGCTTATTAGATCTTAACTCTTTAACCAAATTTTTAGAATTAACATCTTTTAAGCTACCAATCTGATGTAAATTATTTGAAAACCTCTACAAATTGTTCAGGATGGCAAGCAGAAGCTAGCATACTTTGAAACATGATTGCAATGCTCTTTTAAGAAGTAAAAAAGATAAATATTTTGAGAAAAGATCACATCTGGTTTCATGATTATAAAAGTAGCATTATTAGTGCCTATTATATATGATCCTCAAATTATAGTTATTATTGACTTCATCTAAAGACCAATATTGGAATATTTTAGTCCTCTGTTTCAACTGTCAATGCAGTGTCAGTTGTAAGTGAATTTGTCTGTAAAAATCACCATAATAGTATTTTGTCATCTACAGACACTATCTTCTGGATTGGATGATTATCCTCGTGCATCACACCCTACTGAAGATGAACGCCACTTGGATCTTAGATGTTGGATGCAATTTGCTGCAGATTGCATGCATTCCATTTCAAAGTTTCTTGGGAAAGAGAATGAAATTGGAAAGGTATGACTATAATAAAATAGAAATATTTTCTAAGATATCGGTTTACTTATGGTTTGTAATGTTTTATTTGAAAAAATGCAGGAGTATGGTTTGACAGCAAAGCTACTCTCAGATTTTGAGCTTTTAAATAAGGTAGTTCTACTATTTGCTTCTCAATTTTTTTCAAGTTTCACTATCCGCTAATTTCTGATTACACATTAAATTTTATTTTTCCCTGGCACCTAGATTGTTTTAATAGAATTGGTAAAGAATCATTTTTTCTTTATTAAAATTATCATGTGAACAATGTATTTTTCTATCATTCTGTCATTTTGACAAGCTATTTAAGATTATGGTGTGCTGGCTTAAAGTTTATAATCTCAGATATGCTCTTTTTGCTAAACAGATGCACTTTGATTATACCCATGGAGCTTATTTTGATTATGGAAATCATACCGAGCAGGTATATGCGTTTGTCTTTCTATTAATCAGTCTCATATTGGCCCTGTTGTTCGTATCTCAAAAGTTTTAATAGGCCTCAACCTTCACACTTTTTACCCATCAGTGATTCAGTGATGAAGAGATCCAGATTGTTATGGTTCAATAATTTTGGTCATGTATCTGGAAAAATCTGTAGTTACCTGAGTCGTGTGATTCTTGCAAATACCATTTCCTTGACAAAAAGCTTTCTTTACCTTTTTTTAGTGTGCGAGGGGTTTAGAATACCACTATTAAGATGACTTGATGCGATGTCTACAAGGTAGGCATTGTTATGTCCTGAAACATGAGGAGGTTACGACAGATGAAAACTGCAGGTTGAAATTTTTTTTTAATAAAAATTTAAAGAAGAAAGAAAGACGACAGTAGTACCAGACTTGCTTCTTGTTAGCTCATTCTTGAATTAACAATCCCTTTTCTTTGTAGGTTCGTCTAAGTTGGCGATTAATGGAGCGGGCTGGCGATTACCCTATTCGTGAGCTTGTACGAGAAGTTTCCGAGGAACCTGTGCTGAGACTGGTTCCTCATGTTGGCTATGTCAGCCTTTTCCCATTTATGGGTAGGCTTATTCCACCTGTGAGTTGTCAAATCCTCTATTTTTGTCATTCTGCTTGCCACTTTCTCATTGATGTTTGGTATTGTAAGGTTATTTTTTGTATCCACTAGGATTCATGGATATTAGAAAAACAGCTTGATCTCATTTCAAACAGAAGTACTTTATGGACCAACTTTGGACTAAGATCTCTTGCCAAGACAAGGTAATAAAAGATGTACTCAAGCCCTTGACTGAGAACACTAAGCTTAAAAACAAAAAGTTACTTTCAAGCTTCTTTGTTTGCCAAACATAATATTAGAAGTTACTTTTTTTTTTTCCTAACAAAAGCCTTTTAACTTATTTTCTAAAAAGTAACATTTAAGCTTAACCAAACATCTGTTCTCCTTTTGATCGGAAGCCTTCTGTTTGGGTGAACTTCTGATAATGTGCCTACAAAAATTCTATTATGTCACAGCTCGTTGTACATGAAACGCAACACTGAGCATGATCCACCGTATTGGAGAGGGGCAATTTGGATGAACATGAATTATTTGATTCTTTCTTCACTTAACCACTATTCCAAAGGTACACGTTAACATGAATATCGTTTCTTGCTATAATTATTTCTTTGAAATTTGTACTTATATTTTATTCTGCAGTTGACGGACCATACAGAGAGAGAGCAAAGATTGTCTACACTGATTTGAGGGATAATTTGATGAGGTAACTGCGGCCTGGATGCCTTTAATTGACTTCTGTGCTTTTCTAACTTCTTTGGTACGTGGGATCAGAAAATATGGACAGGATTAAGAAAGAAAGATGTTAAACTTGTGTTGTTGTTGTGTTAAAGTAGTTCAGCGCGTATCAAAACATACCCTTTGGGTATGGTGTATTCTTAGATACCATTGATTTCTTTTGTTGCAGAAATGTGGTAAGAAACTATAATCAGACTGGCTATCTGTGGGAACAGTATGATCAAAAGAAAGGAAAAGGAAAAGGTGCACGCCTCTTTACTGGTTGGACATCGCTTGTGCTTTTGATCATGGCAGAAGCATATAACGAGTGTTAAGTACGTTCTAGCAAAAGGCAAATTCCTCTCTGCAATCACGTAAAACAAAGCAAAAATGACTTCCAGATTTGACTTGACATGTAGTGCACTTGGATTCAATATCAGTGTTAGATTACATAGTCGGGATGGCAGGACAGCATAGATACATGGAATTGTAATTTATGTTGATCCATATTAGATGTGTGCAGTTGTATGAAAATGTTCGCTTCTTGAATCTTAAGTTTTGATCAGGTTTCTAATTTACTATTGTTCCATCTACAAGAAGAATGTGATAGGATACATGAGCTTCAAATGACCTTGTTATCCAAGTTTCCTTCGACTATAAACTCCATATACAGTGTTGCAAAGTACAAAAGATTTGAATGGTCGCAAGATTTTCCTACCTCAGCCTCGCGATAAATGGATGAGCAATGCAATAGTCACATTAGTTCTAGGATATCCTTGTATGTATCTTGAAATTGGATTCTGTTTATCATAGTAGTACACAAAAAATGCACTCCTTTTCATTTACTTCTAGATGTAACATAATTTTCCTGTTCATTTTTCAAAAAAATCTTTTAACCAAAGAGAAGAAAAGGAAAAGGAAAACCAAATTTACGAACTGCTTGTGAATTAAAAGCTATTCTTGTTCTAATCTTTAATAATCTCAATCCTCAGCCATTATGATCTCCAAATCTCGGAAATCTCTCATCATCACATTGCCAAGCCTAGGAATAGCCCCGGTTTGCTTCTGCAAGACCTGCAATCAAATTTAAGTCCTTTATTGAGCAGTCTATAAGGTTGTTGGATAAATTTAAGCTATACCTCTTGCATGTTAGCAAGACTTTGTTCGTGGATATTAGTTGCTCCTGGAAGATTAAGAGAGCCACCATTAAGGCCATTTCCTTGAACTCGAGAAATAGTGAGCAGATTTTGGACCCTTCGAGAAAGTTCCGCTCCAGGTCCTTTTAACTGCAAGGTAGGATATGCTAGTCAGTGCCCTTACTTGTTTAGTTCCAAAAAATTACAAGGCATTCAACAAGATCAAATTATAAACAACCTATCGAGTTATTGCAGCCAATTTCTCTGCCAATTCAGCTTCTACTTTCATTAGAGGTAACCGGTAACCTTTACCCTCCAGAGCCTCCACTATTCTCGTTACCTGTTTATCAAATAATGTGCAATCTTATAACAATAGGACGATACATATATGCACAAGTTATAGGCAACTACGCATGCATTCACTAGTTCAGTTTCTGATTATCTAAGAGATAAATCATAATGCACTAGTAATGACTCAGATGAAGCATCTTTCTCGCTTCGGATCCTCCACAATCCACATAAATTTCACTTCCTCGACCATCCTTTCTAGTCAGTGCCCTCACTTGTTTCATTCCAAATAAGTACAAGGCATTCAGCAAGATCAAATTATAAATAACCTGTCGAGTTATTGCAGCCAATTTCTTCGCCAATTCAGCTTCTACTTTCATTAGAGGTAATCGATAACCTTCACCCTCTAGAGCCTCCACAATTCTCATTACATGTTTATCGTATCATTGGCAATCTTATAGGAATATGACGACACATAAATGCCCAAGTTATAGGCAACTACGCATGCATTCACTAGTTCAGTTTCTGATTATCTTAGAGAAAAGTCATAATGCACCAGTACTGACTCAGATGAAGCATTTTTCTCGCTTCGAATCCTCCACAATCCATGTAAATTCCACTTCCTCGACCATCCTTGATTCCTTTCTAGTCAGTGCCCTCACTTGTTTCATTCCAAATAAGTACAAAGCATTCAGCAAGATCAAATTATAAACAACCTGTCGAGTTATTACAGCCAATTTCTCCGCCAATTCAACTTCTACTTTCATTACAGGTACCGATAACCTTTACCCTCCAGAGCCTCCACTATTCTCATTACATGTTTATCGTATCATTGGCAATCTTATAGGATTATGACGACACATAAATGCCCAAGTTATAGGCAATTACGCATGGATTCACTAGTTCAGATTATGATTATCTTAGAGAAAAATCATAATGCACCAGTAATGACTCAGATGAAGCATTTTTCTCGCTTCGGATCCTCCATAATCCACGGAAATTCCACTTCATCAACCATCCTTTCTGGCCAGTGCCCTCACTTGTTTCATTCCAAATAAGTACAAGGCATTCAGCAAGATCAAATTATAAACAACCTGCCGAGTTATTGCAGCCAATTTCTCCGCCAATTCAGCTTCTACTTTCATTAGAGGTAACTAATAACCTTTACCCTCCAGAGCCTTCACTATTTTCATTACCTGTTTATCGTATCATGTGCAATCTTATAGCAACATGACGGGACATAGATGCACAAGTTATAGGTAACTACACATGCATTCACTAGTTCAGTTTCAAATTATCGAAGAGAAAAATCATAATGCAGCCGTAATGACTCAGATGAAGCATCTTTCTCTCTTCGGATCCTCCACAATCCACATAAATTCCAGTTCCTCGACCATCATTTCTAGTCAGTGCTGTCACTTGTTTCATTCCAAATAAGTACAAGGAATTCAGCAAGATCAAATTATACAACCTGTCAAGTTATTGCAGCCAATTTCTCCGCCAATTCAGCTTCTACTTTCATATATATATAATGAACAAAAGGGTAGATAGTTAGCATCACTTACCTTAATTTTTCTTGAAATAAAAAAGAACAAAATATGTAGAAGCATTTTTCTAATGAGCCCAAACGAGTTCGCTCGTGGAAAAATGAGCTCGCACAACTCAACCTGGCCTGTGGTTCGTCTCAAAACGAGTTCGAATCGACCATTGATCGAGTGTCGTCTCTAACTTAACTTGTCTCACTGTTAGCTCCTTACCTTTAAAATGGCGTATGCTTTGCTATGAAGTGAAAGTTATAAGGGAGTTTAGAGCATCTCAAAATACTTTTTATTTATAAGGTGCATCTTAAATTTAGATAGCAATTTTTTTTTTATTTATTCTAATAATCCTCTCTATTTTGATTTATTATTTTGCTTTTGTCTGGAAACATTTGTTGATTTTTCTCATCTTTTTTTTTTTAAATATAATTTTTCATATGCCAATGATCAATTAGTTCAAACATTATTTGAATAATATAAGAAATAAAATATTGAAATATGTAAATTATTGAATACATTTTCTACAAAGTTAGAATATTGTGTATTTGACAATTTGAGCCTACTTTTAAGCATTCTCTCTATATAATAGAGAATATCTTATATTTAAATAGACTTTTGGAAATGTACTTAATGTATTTCGATTGTAACGAAATCGCATAATATAATACTTTACAGTTGACAAAAAAAGATTCGGAATTTTTTCACGTTTTATCTTTAAAACAAGTACAGTTATTTCCGAAAGGCAGACAAATATACAATTTGTGACTGAATTAGTAAAATTTTTCTTTCAAAATTATAAATCTAAATACCAATTTGTTCTAAAATTATTTATCTAATTACATGTTTGGGACAAAGTATCCATTTTTCTCGTACCATACATACACTCTTGCAATTTTGTGCCAATAGCACTTGCAAATTCCGTGGCATGATTTAATTTATCAAATCAGAGACAAATAAAATATTTCCAAATGAACAAATTTAAAATGAAAATGAACAAGATCTGTCGCATTCGGCAAAAGGATTGATCTTCTGCGATCAAAATCCAATCATAACTGTATTCTCATAAATAATACAAACTCTTCTCAAGTTAATACGTTAAACCATTTTTAAATGTACGATAGGAGCATGCATGAATTGATAAAAATATTTAAAATTGTATAAAATAACTGATCATGTGGGAGTAAGGTGCTATAAAGCACTAATAAGGCCTCAAAAGTAACTTGGATATTCTAGATGAGAGTCAATGGAAGAGTTTTTGGTCTTTATTCCAAGTGGTGTACTCATAGGCTTACAGTCTATCATTTTGGAGCATCTTAGCATGGTAAGAGCGTAGCGAGACCCACGCAAGTGAAGACCATTGGTTGCAAAAGAATAATTGGTCCCCAGTCTTTCATAACAAATTCATTACGTAGAAGTTGAATGAAGGTTGTAACAAGAGGTGGTGGTCCATGTAAAAATTGGTGACGAGAAATTCTAGTCAAAATGGATATTATAGCCAAAATCTCTTATTTTTCCATTTTTGCGCCGGCGCGTGCACACCATAGGGTCTGGTGCTTGCACACTGTGTGTTCACAAGTTTTGCTCTCGGGTAACTTTTTGAAAAGTCGGTGTGTGCGGCGTTTTGATTCCCACGCGCGCAGTTTTGCTTATTTGCACTTGCGATTCCATCTTTCTGTTTATGTGCATTTTAGTCCCTAAATATGATTCTTGATCCATTTAAGTCATTTTTTTCTTGAAAATTCAATCCTTCAACTTTTAATTGCAACTAGTTGATCCCGTAAACTCTTGAATCATCATTTTGTGGTTCTAATCAACTATTGAAAAGTTACAATTAAATTCTCAAACTTTGAATTTCACCATTTTTCGCCAATTCTCTTCCAATTTCACATCTAATAATCGAGTTTCTTTTACTAAATGAAATATAAATTAAATTAGGTAATCATGCAATGTTCACTTGGTGGTAGAGGATGGTGTTGTTGAGTGCAGAAATTGGATTATCTAAGTAGCTTTGAATGTGGTCCCTAGATTGTTGTGCCTGAAACCCTCTCCTAATGGATGCAAACTTTTATGAGTTGTTATTTTATGTGGAGAGAGACTGCTAGTTGTGATGTTGCTACCGTGCCCAATTAGGAGCTTGGTGAAGTTGCGTGATTAGAGAACCAGTTGTGTTGTTGATTAAAATTTTGAAGTTATAAGACCAACTCTGAGTCCGATGGTTGAAAAGGCTTCAAATGGTGACTGCGAAGGCTTCATATTGAGCTCATGGCTAGTAAAGAGGCTGGAGACTTTATACTCGACATGGACATGTTTTCCAATAGCTGAGTAACTGTCACATAAATTTTGAAGACGTGAATATGCTATCCAATTGTTTTGTTTTCCTCTTAAAAAAGATATGTTTCGTGTTCTCATTGTGTAAATTCGTGTTTTTATGAATATTGTGTATATGCATTTTTAAGTGATTTATATCCTACAAGGGCCATCTTTAAGCCAATAACAATTTCAAGGGTTTCTTCAAAGAGTCTTTCAATGATCCATTCACGAAAGAGACGCTTGGACTTTTGTTAGACAATAAACTTTTTTGTGAATTTTAGGGAGAATTGCAGCTAAAATTCTAAATCTTTCATTTTGTCGCAAACTTAACCCAAACTTTTTATTTGTACTATCCACAGCAGGGGCGGACCCAGCCTCGGGCGGCAACCGGTGTTGGATCTGCCAGAACAATTTTCTTTTGACAATGAATATATTTTTTAGATGATATACCTGATAATTTATTTTAGTTTCAAATAATTTTTGTAGCTCAACTGGTTAGAGCACATATATTCATATAAGAAGTCTCGATTTCGATTCTTTTCCCATTATTTTTATTGTGAAAGATTTTTAATTCTTTAATTTTCACCAAAATTAAATGGGATAAGAAGAGGAGATTCGAACCGTGACCTCATTGGGAATTTGAGAGCTTGACCATTGTGGCACTCATTCAATTTGATACTAAATATACCAGAATAATATATGTTACATTTTAGCGGGTTTAATGCAATTATAAAAATTTGAACTCGTGTTCTTCCTTTGAATTATACAAAATTTGGCCACAATATCATTTGGTGAATATTGCTAATTTTTACCACAAAATTATATATATTTAGTTTAAACAAAATAATTGTTATATTTAAATTTTNTTGACCACAATATCATTTGGTGAATATTACTAATTTTTACAACAAAATTATATATGTTAAGTTTGAACAAAATAATTGTTATATTTAATTTTAGACTTTGTTTGATTTTTTTTTAAAATACATTTTACTTTCTTCTTTCAACTGCACATTTTTCAATAAAATAATATTACATTCAAATTCAAAAATTTTTCTTATTTTTAACTACATATTCTCTATCAAATCACTATTCCAAAATACAATTTTTTCAAGACTCTTAATATTTTATTGTTGACAACGGTCAACGATCCACGACCACCCGTGCTGACTCAAAATCTTGGATCTGTCACTGATCCACAATCCTAAATCTTTCATTTCGTTACAGCAAAAGGATAGATACATCCATTTGAACATTAGTTGACCAAAAAATAAAAAATATGACTTCTTTTGACCAATAAAATGAAGGGCAAAATGGCTTCAATTTTTTTAGTTTTTTATTTTACGTTCTTCCCCCATTCCAATTCCAACTCCAACTCCATCCCCACCATTAACAATCATCACCACCATTCATCCACCTGTCGCCGCCACCACTTGTCATCACAATAATCATGTCACGTCATAGAATCATACACCCCCAATCCCCATGCCGATGCCAGCTCTAGCGCCGACCGGCAACCCAAAAATTCCTCAATTGAAATTCGATCATGCGAGATGGACACGTTGCAGCTACCATGGGCATCCCGATCACACTCCAGCACAACACCAAGTTGTTGGTGATGTACTTACAGAAATGGGCTCCGACCCGCAGTTGTCACAGATCTGCTAGCGAAGATGCTTCTTGGAAAGGGCGTTGGTTGTGTGCACGTGCTGGTCACATGATAAACAATGGGGTGGGCGGGGAATGGGTGGAAGAAGAGGAGATGATATTTTAAGGCTTAAAATTGCTCTAACTCAAAAGGAAATGATTTTCAGAGATGGGTGGAAGATTATTGGGACAACAGGTGGCGACGGTGACATGTGGGCAAGGTGATGATTTTCAGAGGTAGATTTGGTTGGGTGGAGGTGGGTGTAATTTTGGAGTTGGGAAGGAAGGTAAAAACATTTCTTTTATTTTTTTGAAGTTGAAAAATTGAAAGAGATTTTACCCTACATATTATTGGTCAAAAGTAGGGGTGGGCATGAATTGTGTTGGGTCGATTTTTGCATTAACTCAAACTCAATCAAATATGATTGATTTGATCAAAATTTAACTCTACCCAATTCGTGTAATTTCCTCAATGGGGTAATTTACACAAATACCCTTAAAACTAAGAGTCTTTTGAAAAATCATATGAAAATTTTTTTGGAAGTAAAAAATACTGTATAATATTAAAAAGTTAGATAATGTCACTTTTTTTTTAAATAAAATTTGTCACTTTTTAATAATTAAAAAAAAATTATACAATGCCACTTTTAAAAGTTAAGTGTCACTTTTTTTAATTAAAAAATAACATATATTGTCACTTTTATTAAAAATTGAT
>CAIGRB010023469.1:1879-31815 GCA_903798255.1 Fraxinus quadrangulata
TATATAATATTTTAAATAATATAAATCAAATATTATTTTACTAAAAAATATATATATCAGGTTGGCCCAAGTCCAAGTCTAAGCCCATGACCTGTGGCCCGAGCCGAGCCGAGCCGGCGGCGCGTGGGATTTGGCCCAACCTACTAGCATGTAGGTTCTCTCTTTTTCAAAGACTATTAGTATCCCTTGAGGCCCAAACCCAAGTTCCAAATTTGAGCAATATAAAGTGGTTTATATTCTTTTAATTTTCTTATGTGGGATTTGCACTGTTCCAATTTCTCACCAATTATTATTCCAATTTATTTCAATTTCAAGTGGTCATCTTTTGGCCTTAATTTCTCATTCACCTTAAATTGGTTTTGAGAAAATAAATATACTACATTGTTCTCCTCATGGAGCAGAACACATTCGACCAAAGAAATATTATGTCCAATTAACGGAACTCACTAAAATAATTGGTGAAAAGTTGGTCAAACCAACTAATAAGCCCAATTTTCCAAGTTTACTGTGCATTGCTTTTGTTATGAATTAATAATCATGAGTGCATGTATAGACCCTCTATGGAGTTGTCTATTTAGGGTGACTGGTCTCCTTATAAGTCTGGGGCTGTTTCTTGATTCCCCCAAGTGCAAAATGCCAAAATCTAACCTTTTTTTAGGAAATTTGAATTAAGCTTTTCGAATGTTGTGATTCTACAAAGTTGCATATTCTTTTACGACCTTATCATAGTGAAATTTTACCTTGTTGGCGGGAAAAGAAATATAGAAATAAAAAGTAATGTTGATTTTGACCACTTTATTTTATATTTAGCCAAGAATTTAATTGGAAAACAGTGTGATCATATTTAGAATTTTGAACTTTCTAAAGCTAGTTACACGAAATTTTTGGTGCCGTCAAGTTTCAACTTAACTTTTATAGAGCTAGATTGACGATCATACAAGGATAGAATTTCTGGTAGAGTAGTGTCATCTAAGTTTAGTTTGGTTGGTGATATTAATTTTGCAATAATGTTCAATTGGCCTTAAATGACATTGATTATCAGTTTAGATGATAGATTTAAAAAAAGAATGCGCTGAGCATGATTATGAATTTTCACAGTTCTTCAATTTGTTCCTGAACATTTCAGATTGTTATTTTATGGAAAAGATTGGTTATCATAAAAGCAAATCATTTAATGAAGTTTTCAAGTTGCATTATCGGTTTGGGGTTCAATTCTTTAGCACTGGAGCATAAAATTTCCTTTTGAATTTGTTAGTTTCTTGTCTTTATTTGTGCCTTTGTATCAAGTCGGCAATTTTATGTTATCCTCTTTGGTGACATGGATGGCAATTGTTTTGTCTCTTTATATGGATTTGACGGCTAAGCTTTTGAATTCTCAACCAACAGTTTGTAGTTTCAGAAAATTAAATACGTAACTGCCAATTTTACTTGTGCTCAAACTTTTGCGATGAAGAGATTCTTTTAGTGACTTTGAGGGCAAGCCAACATCTACAAGTTGTATGAATGTCAATGCTGACATTCACTGGTTTTCTTGTACACCTTTAATGAAAAGTTCTAAGTTGTTGTCATCCTTCAATTTTTGTCTGTTCTCCATCTTATGCAACGCATTTGTATTTCTTAGCGACAACATGCCAAAAATAATTTTTATTTTTTCTCCCTTCCTCAATTAATATTTTACTTCGGGAACACAAGACAAATTATTTTCTTTTATCTAATGCATTTAGTATCTTATATATATTATTCGAAACATTTTTCTGCTTTGCAGCCAGGTCCAAGAGAATCTCTTATCCAATGTTTTGTAAAACGGAATCGCGCCACACAAATGCATTATCTTTACCTCAGCTTAAGTCAAGGATTGCGCTGTTGTGTCCCGACTACCTCTGGCTTAGCTAGAATATTCTTGTATGTATTGTCTACTACTCATCACTCTTTGCCAGACACCTTCATAGTATTTCTTGGCAAGAGGATTTGCAGACAACGTCTTGTTTTCTCTTGACATCCGTTCTTCTCTTCGTGGCAGCGCTGGCTGATGATGGAAGTTTCTTCTAGCTGCTCGTAGGTTTAGGCGCCCCGCATTCACAGAGTACGTGATCTCTCTACATCCTGACCATATGTTCAGGGCAAGTGGCTCTTATATAGGGAAGTTAAGGTGTCTCTCAACTTTTAGCTTGTTGAATGATACTTGGCATTTCCAGAAGAGACTCAATAACAGCAGCCTTTTATGTCAGCAGATCTAATTTTTTGGGAAATAAGTTTGTTGTATATGATGCTCTGCCTCCCCATGCTGGTGCTCCAGACTCGCTCCACTCAGATGGTTGGCTTAAAACAAATATCTCCAAGAGTTCCTACTGGCAACTATCCAGTAGCCCAGATCACGTATGAGTTGAATGTGCTGGGAGCCAGGTAAGAAGGGGATTCATGCTGTTCTTGTGGTCTTATTCAATCAATAGATATAGTCAAAAGTTTAAACAGAAAATGCTCGATCTTAATTGAAACGGTAGTCTTAAAAGAGTAAAACGAGTCACAATGTGTTTAACAAATGCCCATGGTATTTCCCATGCAATAAAATCATAAAATAATTATGCATTGAGTATCTAGAAGTTTGGATATTAATGTACCGATAAATTAGCCACATGCAGGAGTCCAAGAAGAATGCATTGTATCATGGATGCAATTCCAGCTTCTGCCGTTAAACCTGGAGGTTTGGCTCCCATACAGATCGATTTCCCTTTCAGCAATGCCAATTCCTTTCCAGCGATCCCCTTTTTTTGGTCAAAGTCAAACGGATTGGATAAATCCGTGTCTGCAACTTTGGATGGCCAAAGAGAGGCATCACTTGTTTTGAAAAACGAGGCTCCAAGATGGAAGCAGCGGCTCCATTACTGGTGTTTGAACTTTCATGGACGGGTGACAGTTGCATCAGTGAAGAATTTTCAGTTGGTGGCTTCTCCAGAGAATGGTGTGGTTGGGGCAGAAAACAAAAAGATCTTCCTTCAGTTCGGGAAAGTAGGGAAAGATGTGTTCACCTTGGACTTCTGCTATCCACTGTCAGCATTCCAGGCATTTGTCATCTCTCTTAGCAGCTTTCATACTAAAAGTACTCGTGAATGATAAACATTGAGTGGTATAAATCTAATTCCTTCGTCCATATATAGTGTCTTTGTCAAACACATGATATGTTCTGCCTTAATTACCTTGTGCATGCAATCTTATCCCAATTCAGTCAAAAATATGACATGCTTTATAAGTTGCCATCTTGCCTTGGTCGTTTTTCTATTTTTTCTAGTGTTGCTCTCTCTATGTTCCTATTATCTCTCTGTGGCACTTTCTATAAATTCATGTTCCTACACATATGAGTTTACATTCTCTATTTCATATATTAAAATAACTGCACGTTTCAGATTTTAGTCGAACTTTGGCAAACCATGGATAATTACATCAGTTTTGATTGATTTGATGATCATACGTTTTAATTAAAGATATTCTGCCCACTCTTGCCCTCTGCTATTAACTACATGTTTCTTAATTTCCTGGGAAGTGATTGCATTGTGAATGCTGAACAAATAAGATGCAAAGAGGCTAGTCCCATCTCTTTTTTAATTTTCTATGTTTTTATCTTTCAACTTTTAGTAGCGGGATATGGAAAATATTTGAAAGTGTAGAAATTTATCTACTTTTTCTGTCCTCTTTTCTCTTGTGTGCATTCTTGTTTATTTTGGAAATAGTCTTTTGTGGCTGTGGTACTCAATCACCCTTTGATTCATCCGAGAATCATTTTCGCGTTCAAGAAATTGAACGCAAAGGGTTTTTGAAAATCAGTGGGTGATGACTACTGTTTATTGTCCAAAATATCTTATATCTAAAAATAAAAAAATTCAAAAGCAGCTAATAGAACAGAAATTAAAAGACATTATTGGATTATTGGGTTGAAAAATAACATTCACTGCTACATCTTCATAAAAAAATTTAATGTAAAAAAAATTCACAAATAATAATAATTTTTTGGTACGGAGGGAGGGAGCCTTGGGCCAAAATGGGAGGCCTAAAAATATAAATACTTGTCGGTCGAGCTTGGTCTAA
The DNA here is from genome assembly GCA_903798255.1 of Fraxinus quadrangulata. Classification (NCBI taxonomy): domain Eukaryota; kingdom Viridiplantae; phylum Streptophyta; class Magnoliopsida; order Lamiales; family Oleaceae; genus Fraxinus; species Fraxinus quadrangulata. The sequence goes on from CAIGRB010023469.1 coordinate 5,960, forward strand.
TTTTACATTAAAAAAAATGGGCAACTTACAAAAATACCTTTAAAATTGGTGATTTTTTGAAAAATCATATGAAAAATACTTTGGAAGTAAAAAATACTGTGTAAAATTATATGTCACTTTTTAAAGTTAAGTGTTATTTTTTATTAAAAAGTGATAAAACTTTTATTACAAAGTGATGTTTGTCACTCAAAAAAGTAATATAAATTTGAAGGAAGTGACAAAAAAATAACAAATATTAAAAGAAATGACAGAAATTTAAAAAAAGTGACATAAATTAAAAAAGTGACAGAGATTTAAAAAAGTGAAACACCAATTAAAACATTGGAATTTGTTCAAAAATTAGAAAAAAAAAGTGACAACCACATCCATTCTCTTTATTTGTTCACCGTCGAGCATCTTTAAGTTAGTTCACTGACAAACCACAATCAAAATGTCAAGTATCTTTAAATCAGTTCATTACCATCACTTACCAACTCAACCAAAGACACGGCACTTCCTCCGCTTTCTCCCTAGCCACCGTTATTACTACCAACAGACCAAAGTCTAAGCACAAAAAAACTATACACATAAAATAGAAGAACACGAACATATTCAAGAAAGTGACAAATACTATTAAAAAAATTGACAAAAATTAAAAAAAGTGACAACTACTTAAAAAAAAAAGTGACAAAATATTAGTCAAAACCTTAACTTATATCATTTTATACAACTTCTAACACTCCACCTTCTCCACCACCACCACTTCAATATCCAATGCTCCAAAACCATTTCTGCCTACTTTCCCCAATACCCACCAAAAACTAAGAAAAATGAGAAATTCTAAATGTTCAATCCATAAGAGAAGTTCATAATTTGATAATTAACCCTTCTGCAATTCCATTACTTCCACTATTCCTCTGCAATAAACCCTTTCACTAATGTACGTATTTTTCTAATCGTCTTTTCTTAACTTCTGATTTTTGCAGGGTGGTTTGAAGTCCATTTTTTTTTGAAATCCATTTTCACGGCATCATTCATACAATGTACCTGGAGTAGGTCTTTCCATATACCCTGAGAAAACATATTTAGCGAGCAGCTTAAATCAACCTCAAATTCTGACCACCCTCGTCTTGGCACCTCAATCGTCTACAGAAGTTCAGTAGTTTGTCCGCCGTCGCGCACCCAGCCGACCAAAACCTCAACTATTCCAATTGACATCACCACGCCATCCATCGTTGACAAAACATCAAAAGCAGAAACATGGACCTCATCACCATTGTAGTGGCATCATCACAACTGAAGTTGTAGCGTGCAAGGCATTGGTGATATTTGTACTCAGTTGGATTTTGGGATTTTGTTTTAATTTAAAATGTAATTAATACAGGTTTATGTGATGTTTAATTAATTAAGAGTATTAATCTAATTGAGTAATTTTTTAGAGTATGGGGACTAATTTTCCCCAAAAAATTTGTACAAATAGTACTTATCTTGTTGACTTTATATTTGAAAGTCCAAGATTGACTAATCAAGAGGGGGGTGAATTGGTTATTAAAAATTTTTCATTAATCACTTAAGATTTTAGCGTAATGAACATGCAAATGATAAAAAATAATCTAGACACAAGTAAACACATAAATGAAACAATGTAAATTTGAGCGAAGTAAATGCGTTAAGTAAAATGGATAGAGAGTGCAAATGATATGTTATAGAGATTCGATCAAATGCAATGATCTACGTCCTTCATTACCAAGCTTTCCGGCATGAACAAAGCCTTTTCACAATGTTAATTGGCTTATGGTGCAATTCAACCCTTTACAACACTTCCAGTGACTTACAACCAAGGAGCACCGATCCTTTTACAATGTTGAGCTTTCCGAGACCTTAACAAGACTCTTAATATGAAATGAGTTTACAAGTGAAAAACTTATTTTCTTAATAAGTGATGAGTACAAGGTTAAGTATAAGAAGAGAGATAGGCAAACACTTTAATGGATAGCAATGAATGAAGTTCAAGTGTTTGGTGTGTAACTCTTTGATGTAAGAATGATTTTTGAGAATTGATTTTGATCAAAGATTTTTCAAGATCAAAATGATTTGATAATAAATTATATAATGGATCAATGTTAGCTTAATGAATATAAAATTGAATGCTCAAAAGTTCTAATTCAAATGGTAGGTGAGTTAGTATTTATAGTAGTTGAAAAACGTTAAAGTCTTTTTCCAATCGGACGTCCGGTTTAGAACTGGATGACCCAACTTATCTTTAGAACAACTTCTGTCAGAACGGTTAAAAAAGTGATCGTTGCTGACGAACCGAACATCCGGTTCGCCATCCGGACGTTCGGATGACCAGAGTTGTTCAGACACGTTAATTTTTGTTTTGTTTGCAATCAATGATGTTTTTACCTGATTTTTCAAAGTAAGTTTGTTTTGGTAGTTTTCAAAAATTGTTTGGAAGAGCTTTTCTTTGAAAAATAATTTTGTGCAAATATTTTTGTAACGTTCATTATGTCGTGTACGAGAAAAACGTTACTTGAGCTCTCAAGATGTCATTGTCAAAAGTTAAAGTGTTTTACCTTTACAATCGAGTCAAGAAAAATCTAGTTACAAAGTCTTTGACGATTTTGCGCGTGAGTGCTTGATTTGTAAAGCTTGTCTTCATGAGTACTCGATTGATATTCCTTGATTGCCAACTTCTTGTCCGATGGTTGTCTCAATTTGCCAACATATAATCAAATCAAAGATTAAATTTGAGATAAACATAAGTTGTTTGTTATAATCAAAACATACGGTTTGACCATAGGTCAACAATATTTAAGTGTATTGGACATAACCCGAACTGTCTAGAAAGATGTTCATATCGATTATCAACTCAAATGTAATTCAACTCAAAACATTGAGAACATAAGTGTGGCCTCATTTAATTTACACTAAAATATCGTAAACTTCGAGGCATCACTCACTACAACAGAAGTAGCTTTTTAAGGCATTCATTTACGGCGTCCATATAAAGCATGATGTAAAAATAGACCTTTTACGGCATACATTAAATGTGTGCCATTCTAATTTAATTATTTAAGGTATTTACGACACATTTTGGGCGCACCGTAAAAGCTGAATATTTATGGCATAGATATTGGCACGCATTAAAAGATGCCCACTTTTTATCTTGAAATTTCTTTTCTTTTTCTTTTCTTTCTTTCTTTTCCCATATTTTTTTTTCCTTTTCTTTATTCTTTTCTTCTCCACGTTTTTTCTCTTTTTTCTACGATTCTTTCTTATCCTTTCAGCCAAACCCTTCCATTCTCCTTTCAGTCGCTCAATTAGGAATCATTTGTTCAATTAGTCGTCTACCATTTCTGCCCAAACCCTTTTGCGATTCCCCTTTTTAAATTTCTTAAAATTTTCTGAAGTCACCTAACCATTATTTGAGTTGTCGATCGCCATTGCCGTTGCCGTTGTCGTTGCCACTTTATTCCCTTTCAAAACCCAGGTAATTTGACAATTTCATAAATGCACCCTCGTCAATTCTCCATGTTTATCTCCAATGTTTGAAAGGTTTCTATATTTTATGATCAAATTAAGATTTTTGGTGTGAGGATGATAAGAATGCAAAAAGTATATTTTTCCCTCCTTATTTTATGTACTCGTATGATTAATCAGTGCTAAAATGTACTCAAAACGTTCATATATTGATTTTGGTGGCAATTCTATGGATATGTCGTAATTTGGAATAAATAAGCGAACAAGGGCCAAAAGGAAAGAAAACGGAGTTTAAGGACTGAAATATAAATATTCAAAAGTTATGTGGACCTCGCAATAAAGATTTGAGAGTTTTAGGAGTCAATTGGATGAAAGAAGACATCAAATGGATGAAATATTGTCAAAGTATAATCACATCAATTTCCAATCAAAAAAGTTATGCTTCAGTTTTCAGCCTCATATTGAGACCCATGTTTGACATGAAAACCGATTGAATTGGAAGATGATATCTGAATCAAAGTTGTAGCCCTTTGAATTAGCTTTCCAAAGCATTTTAAATCGACTCAATCGAATATTAGGAGAGAAAGTTATGACAACAATACTGAGAGTTGTTCAACTATTGGAAATCAGGCGAGGGCACGCGCTTCAGACCAAAAATGCCTCACCTAAGGCTTCAAAACACCCAAAGCGCGCGCCCTAGATTGCACTAGGCTCGCACCACAAGGCTAAAAGGGAAAATATCCAATTTTTCTTATTTTTGTTTTGATAACAATTCAATGCAATCTTTTTTNCAGAAGTAGCTTTTTAAGGCATTCATTTACGGCGTCCATATAAAGCATGATGTAAAAATAGACCTTTTACGGCATACATTAAATGTGTGCCATTCTAATTTAATTATTTAAGGTATTTACGACACATTTTGGGCGCACCGTAAAAGCTGAATATTTATGGCATAGATATTGGCACGCATTAAAAGATGCCCACTTTTTATCTTGAAATTTCTTTTCTTTTTCTTTTCTTTCTTTCTTTTCCCATATTTTTTTTTCCTTTTCTTTATTCTTTTCTTCTCCACGTTTTTTCTCTTTTTTCTACGATTCTTTCTTATCCTTTCAGCCAAACCCTTCCGTTCTCCTTTCAGTCGCTCAATTAGGAATCATTTGTTCAATTAGTCGTCTACCATTTCTGCCCAAACCCTTTTGCGATTCCCCTTTTTAAATTTCTTAAAATTTTCTGAAGTCACCTAACCATTATTTGAGTTGTCGATCGCCATTGCCGTTGCCGTTGTCGTTGCCACTTTATTCCCTTTCAAAACCCAGGTAATTTGACAATTTCATAAATGCACCCTCGTCAATTCTCCATGTTTATCTCCAATGTTTGAAAGGTTTCTATATTTTATGATCAAATTAAGATTTTTGGTGTGAGGATGATAAGAATGCAAAAAGTATATTTTTCCCTCCTTATTTTATGTACTCGTATGATTAATCAGTGCTAAAATGTACTCATTACGTTCATATTTTGATTTAGATGACAATTTAATGGAGATGACGTAATTTGGAAGAAATATGTTAAAAGAGACCAAAATGAAAGGAAATGAAAGTTCGAGGACTACAGTGTAAATACTCTAAACTTGTGTCGAACCTTAAGATGAAGATTCGAGAGTGTAAGAGGTCAATTGGAAGAAAGAAGTCAAAAGGATGAAATATCGTCAAAGTAGGATCACACATCAATTTCCAATCGAAAAGTTATGCATTGGATTTTTAGTCTCAATTTTAGACCCATTTTTGATATGGTAAACGATTGAATTGGAAAATGATATCTGAAGCAAAGTTGTAGCACTTTAAGTTATCTTTCCAACGCATCTTGAATCACCTCAATCGGATATCGGGAGAGAAATATATGATTAAAACACTGAACACTGTCCAGCAGAGAAAAATCAACACTATGCGGCTATCACACAGACAATTACCGAGAGTTTCAAGGCTGAATTTATTTGTTCTATGCGACCACATGACCTATAACTATGTGGTCGCATAGTTCATTTTGGTGACGCAATTTTCTGATTTCCTAATTCCGTTCAACTACTTATGGAAACAAGTTCCTTTGATATTTATCAACCCTAGAACACACAAAAAAGAAACCAGAACATCTCCAACCCATTTCCTCTCTATTTTCTCTTAAATTCATGAATTGTAACTAAACTTCTACACTTAGTTGAAGGAGATTGAAGTCTCGGAACCACATATTGTGAGATCTAAATAGTTTTTCTTATTATTTAATTCTTATTTTGTGTATTGAATATTTTTCTGCACTTATTTCTATTATTGTTATATTTAATTGTTAGGAGACCTACTAGTTTGTTATTCATTACAATCTACCGCTAATTAAATATTAAATCCGTAATTATTTGATTCCTTTTACTTGTGAAACACTAGGATTTGATGATTTTCTGCAATAAAGGTTATTGAATCTTAAGAAAAATGTTTAAATAGATTGAATGCAACCGCTGGTGTTTGTGTTATCTAGTTCATCGATTTCTCTATTGTGTAAAGCGATTATTAAATTGAATTTCGAGCGCTGATCTGAGATTATTTAATAATTAGGGTTAATTAGAACGCTGATTTCTAATTAACTAAAATTAAGGAGATAGAGGAAAATTATTTCAACGGTGAATATTCGAAATATGAATTGAACTATCATTGCATTTATGATCAATTGTGAATTTCCGACGCTGGATATTGACTTGGACCAATGTTAGTCTTTTGATTATTTTCGTTAATTTAATTTTCATTGTTATTAATTTCTTTATTTACAATTGTTTGCATACAAAAATTCCAATTATTGTACGGAGCATAAAATATTGAATTACACACTTTTCGTGGGATCGACAATTACTTCCATTGTTATATTAGTTTTTAAAGGTTAAGGTATTATTTTTGGGTGCCTACGACAGCATACCAGATGAATTGAAAATATGTGCTATTGTTTATGGGTAAATGATTTTGGTTGGCGGGTAAATGTTCCGTTTATCATAATAAAGTTGATTGGTCGTGGATGAGGTGGAATGGTGGATGGAAACATTGTTTGCTTTTTGAAATTATTGGTGCAATTGTTGGTTTTTATTTGATTCTTTTAACTATTTTTATTTTCACTTCACGTTTCTATGAGGAATTTTTCTTTTTCCGATGTTTGGGATTTCGAACACCAATTTGGCTTTGCTTGTTCTCTCGTATGTGTAGGAAGGATATTGGCATGCCAAAATAAATTGATTTGATTGTGCTTGCGTAAGGGAGGCATTTGCTGAGATTAGCAGGCCTATTCTTAAGCAAAAGGGAACCATTGATTAATTGGCAGTATTGACGCAAAAGTTTGAAAGAAGAGCTCGCGACATGAGGTGCAATCCTTAGGCACGTTAGTTAAAATTGTTGGATTTTTTTTTTTTAAAGAAATCAAGAAAGAGAATGATTCCATAACATTGTCGAATGTGATATTTTTCATGAGATATAATATGGAAGAATATAACATAGAAATTTTGTGTTATCAAATAACAAACAGTTGGCTCGACTGAATCTAAACAATATTTTTTATTTTTGTAGCTATTTCCACTTTTGAGATCTCTGGCCTTTTGTACTTATACAATTCTCACTTGCTTGCAACTCATTTTAAGAATTGGAACTGAGCTGTTAAGTAACTGAAGGTGTGCATAGAAGTGGGCTTAGCCTAGGTCCAAAAAACCAAATTGGTTAAGCAATATTTAAGTGGTCAAAATGTACTTAACATTTCTATTTAAGTTTATTATGTTATGTTCATCTCTGCATGAAACACTTACTTTTGTTCTTTGAAGTGTGACATTGTTGAAGGCAAAACATTTGCACAATTTTTATTATGTTAAGTTGTTAGATGGTATACAATCTCGTTTGGTGTTTTCTCAATTTATTTATCTTTTTAATTGTGTGTCCTTCTTTCCTTGAAACTTCTCTTAACATGTCTAATATTTTGAATTGTGGAGCCAGTAGAATGCATATCAATAAAAGTAGTTAGCTTTATTGGCAATCCATTTATATATTGATGTTAAGGAATTCTTTTGATCGAAACAGAGCGGAAAACTATTTTAAGAGAGAGGTGGATGTGGAGGTGGAGTTGAAGGATGCAAAGACCTTGAACAAATAGGCAAACTTTCTTTGGGCTGTAGAGGAGACCTACTCGGAAGCTATTGAATAATGAAGTTTCTACGTGCTGAAATATTTAGTACAATGACAACTTTTTTGAGTAGGCTCATAGTATTCTTAGAATTATTTAGATATACTCTATATTTTGGAATATTTAATAGAATTTACTCAACATTTTTGTTTATGGAAACTATGAAAAACGTGATTATATCATTTAATGTATATAATTTTGTTCTTTAATTATTGTAGGTTCGATGATAATCACATAAATAAACAATTTTTAAAAATAAATTGACTGTTTTAATATCTGTTTTTTACGGCATGCATATGTATACTTTGTGTGCCATAGAAAAAGGTAAGTATTTACAGCATGCTATTGCAAGCCGTAAAAAGTAAATTAACTACGTCCATTTCGTTTTTTACAGCACACATTGTATGCCGTAAAAAAATATAAGTATTTACGGCATGGCTTTATATGGCATGCACATGTATGTCGTAAAGAATATTTTATAGCATGCAATGCATGTCGTAAAAATAAAAAAAAATAAAAAAAAAAAAAAACTTTGTTGTATTGACTTCTTGAGTATGGACCCATATAATTGAATTCAACAATAACATACCCTCCCTTTTGTTGCTTAAAACACCCAAAAATTAATAAGCAATCGAAACAAAAAATCTTGATTATTTAGGAAAATTGGCATGCCCTACTTTGAAGTCAAGCGACCTTGGAATTGACTTGTACAGACAGAACCAGAACATAATATAAATTATTTAATACTAGGAGTATTAAATGATTTTCTTGCCATTTTACCTACTACCAAACACATTGCAAATCATGATTGAAAGATAATAATCATAATTTGAGTCAAATAATCTTATCTATCAAGATTTAACATTCGTCAGACTTTAATTACCCAACATGTAAGATACTTTACCCACGAGCAATTCGACATAGCCTATAAGATACCCAACCCAAGAGCATTTAGTTTCTACCTGAATTATTAACAGTGATCATTGGTCATTATCGACACGCATTTATCAGTAATTATGAACAGCAATATCGACATGACGTCGTTGTAATCACCTACGATGCTTTAGTCACCAATGAGAAGTTGTAATTGATCGTCAACATTTCTGACTTCAGGTGATTCTAATTAAAATCAATATGTGTTGGTTATTTAGACGATTTTACTAACAATGTTATGATTAAAGATCATGGGTGACGTCGTAAACTAATGTTGTCGAGAATCACTGACGATGCTTCAGCTTGGGTCATCAGTAAGTCATCGGTGTCACTCACAAATTTTTAATATTTCTATATATATATTATTATTATTTAAAAAAAAATTGACAAATAAGTTCAAATATTTTTCAATTTTTCTTATAATTTTATTTTAACTTTATTTTGCTCCCGACAAAATTTTCGACATTTAATTTTATGTTTTTATTAATTTATTTACCGAATAAAATTTCTTTTATAAATTAAATTTTTTAAAAATTTATTTTTTTAATACTGCTAAATAAAAAATTGTTCACAACCTGAGATCAAAGTATAAATATAGAATAAAAATTATTATCCTGAGATACTTTAGTTCATCAATGTACGAGTTAATTTCTTATTCTGATTTAGTACACATTTTAATTCTTGTAAATCCATATAAATTAATATAATTGTTGATTAAAAAATTATAAGAAAATAAATTTGAAATGGAATTAGAAATCAATTCTTTTGCTATGGAAAGTCAAATTAAAACAGTTCGTTCTAATCTCATACAATAATTCTATTTAAATTTTAACTAAATCAAACGGTATGTTGTTTGTAGTTCTGTTTTAAGTGGTTTTTATTTTTAAAATGTCCATCCGACTAAAAATATGGGGGAAAAAAAACATTTTTTTTATAGAATTAACATTTAGACAAACAAGAACATTGACAAGAAAAAAAAAAGGTTACATAATTAGAAAGGTTTCAAGATGTACAAAAATAAGAAATTTGTGAAAAAGTTTCAGAATCCAAGTCATATTTATGACCACTTGATAACAATTTTGTGATTTAATAATTAATTAAACAGGTCGAGTTCACAATAACACACAATTTATGATTACAACCATGTACTAATCACAAATCGTTTAAGGTCACGATCACAATGACGTAAATTGTGGGTCACATTCGAAATTTAATCACAAATCACACATTTATTTAAGCCACATATTATTTATTGATCACAAATTACACATTAATCATAGGCGCTATTCATCCCACCCACTCCACTCCACCAACATTGATACCACCCAAACGATATGGTCACTGAACTTTCAAAGTGGCCGTTAAAACGGCCCCTTTATTTATTTATTTTCCTTCTATTTTTTACTCTATAAATACAAATGGCCATTTTATTTATTTTTTTCCTTCTTTTTTTCTTACTTTATAAATACCCCGATTCATTTTCAATTTTTTTTCACACAACATTCCAACAACTCAATCTACTACGTTTTCATTTTTACCTTCGACTTCAATTATTCGATATCAATTATCACACTACAAATTTACAATTAGTCAATTACAATCTTACATGTCAAATTATTGAATTCTCTTACAACGCTAATAATATATATTATAACGATATTATGAATATTATTAGAGAATATTATTGCGAGAGTAAAATTCGTTCATTTACATTCGACAATGCTAGTGTTAATAAGGCAGTAATCGATAAATTGTGTAGGGTATTGCAGCCCAATTTCGGTGGTTATTTCTTTCATATTCGTTGTGTGTGCCATATTTTAAATTTAATCGTGTAGGATGATTTGAAACATATTAAGAATGAAATTCAAAGAATTAGGAATGAACTAGTATATATTAATATTTCACCTAATAGAAAACAAGTATTTGAGAAATTTTGTGCCAAATTTGGAGTGACTAATATGAAAATATTTGTTAGTGACGTATGACATGGATGTAACTCTACTTACTTATTATTAAAATCATGCGAAACTTTTAACATTTAATAACAGAATTTTATAAAATAGACATATTAAAAACGATTATGAAACTATTTTGAATGAATCCGATGGGCTTTTAACTTTTAAAACTANACATAATTAGAAAGGTTTCAAGATGTACAAAAATAAGAAATTTGTGAAAAAGTTTCAGAATCCAAGTCATATTTATGACCACTTGATAACAATTTTGTGATTTAATAATTAATTAAACAGGTCGAGTTCACAATAACACACAATTTATGATTACAACCATGTACTAATCACAAATCGTTTAAGGTCACGATCACAATGACGTAAATTGTGGGTCACATTCGAAATTTAATCACAAATCACACATTTATTTAAGCCACATATTATTTATTGATCACAAATTACACATTAATCATAGGCGCTATTCATCCCACCCACTCCACTCCACCAACATTGATACCACCCAAACGATATGGTCACTGAACTTTCAAAGTGGCCGTTAAAACGGCCCCTTTATTTATTTATTTTCCTTCTATTTTTTACTCTATAAATACAAATGGCCATTTTATTTATTTTTTTCCTTCTTTTTTTCTTACTTTATAAATACCCCGATTCATTTTCAATTTTTTTTCACACAACATTCCAACAACTCAATCTACTACGTTTTCATTTTTACCTTCGACTTCAATTATTCGATATCAATTATCACACTACAAATTTACAATTAGTCAATTACAATCTTACATGTCAAATTATTGAATTCTCTTACAACGCTAATAATATATATTATAACGATATTATGAATATTATTAGAGAATATTATTGCGAGAGTAAAATTCGTTCATTTACATTCGACAATGCTAGTGTTAATAAGGCAGTAATCGATAAATTGTGTAGGGTATTGCAGCCCAATTTCGGTGGTTATTTCTTTCATATTCGTTGTGTGTGCCATATTTTAAATTTAATCGTGTAGGATGATTTGAAACATATTAAGAATGAAATTCAAAGAATTAGGAATGAACTAGTATATATTAATATTTCACCTAATAGAAAACAAGTATTTGAGAAATTTTGTGCCAAATTTGGAGTGACTAATATGAAAATATTTGTTAGTGACGTATGACATGGATGTAACTCTACTTACTTATTATTAAAATCATGCGAAACTTTTAACATTTAATAACAGAATTTTATAAAATAGACATATTAAAAACGATTATGAAACTATTTTGAATGAATCCGATGGGCTTTTAACTTTTAAAACTAAAAACAATTTTGACAAGTTTTTACGACTCTACAAATATTTTATCTGAAGTTTACTATCTCATTACATGTATGGTGCTTGAAAGTCTTTATATAATTACAAGAACTTTTTATAAATACAAAAATGATCATGATTTTAGTGTAATTATATTCCATGGAATTAAAGTTTAGAAAATATTGGAAAGATTTACTTATGTTATTTCCTTTAATACTGTAATTTCGGAGTCTGCTTTTAGTACAAGTAAGAGGATTTTGTCTGAGGTCAGGAGCCGACTCAAAGAAGACATTTTGGAAGTATTAATGTGTGTGAAAGATTGAGAATACGCTCATTTTTTACTGCAAAATAAATATGCCAAAATTTCACGTCGTCAGGTAAGTGATATTTAATTTAACCATATTAATCAAAATTTGTTATTTTATAATACTATTTTTAATTTTTTTGAAAATTTTTATATGAAACAAGTTGTTTGTGTACAATTCTTAACTCTGCATACTCGAAATTTAAGTATCCGCTCCCAAATTAGAATAAAGAAAGAGTTTATTTAAAAAATAATAATAATAATAACAACAAGCTTGCGAGTTGAAGCTCGGCTGGCCGGCCCAATGAGCCACGAGTTCGGCTCGTGGACATTGGGGCTTGGCTGGCCCATTGCCACCTCTACCGCCACTACCACATCCTCAAATCCATCATACCATCACCACCTCTACCTCTACCTCTACCTCCACCGCACCACACCACAACCACCGACGATCGTCTAATCTATAGCCATCAGATGATCGCCACCTCGAATCCCCAACTCACTACCATCACTTGAATCGAATTGAACGTGGGTCGAATTGGAGACCTCAACACTACGATAAATCTGCGAATCGAAGGGAGGCTTGAGATGAGGTGCGAAAGGGAAAACTATCGATGACGACGGCCATAGACGATGCAGGTAAGATAGTGAGAATAGATCTTGTGCGCCAATCCACCATCAATTGTGAGCAAAAAAGACGATAGCTGATTTTTTGTGATGATTGACAAAGTTGGTATGTGACTATCAACATATTAAGCGATAGATGGTGAGAGAGAACAAATAGAGAGATGGTAGAGAGAAAGTGGGTCACAGCTATTTTTTTGTGGGTGTGAGTGTGGGGATGGGTGGGGTTGCACTTGATTTTTTTTATAAAAAAATTACACTTAATTATTAAATTAAAAGGTTAAAAAAGGTGTGCGTAATCTCCTTAAAAAAAAAAGAAAGAAAAAAATAAACTCTTATTGACCGGTTAGCTACGCCTATCACAAGGTAAGCACACTCAAAAAAAAAAAAAAAATTCCAGTAATTTGGAATTTTCCATTTTTCAAAAGGGACAAGTGGAAATTCAACTTTGATTACAAGAAAGCTACTTGGTATTTTACTGTATAATCTGCCTTTGCTTTTTTTAGAGTTATTAACTCATTTTTGACCGCCATAAATTGTGGGCTTTCACTAAATCATTGCCGCTTCTGCTTTATTGGGCACTATAGCTAGGGTTCTTCACTCATACTACATTATTTTTGCTGTATTAATCCAACCCCTTATTTGGTTTGTTTGCGGCTTTTTTAATGTGCCTTCGATTTGTTGTTCGCTGCTTAATAGATCATAAATGCAAAAATCTGAATTTATCTGTGCGTTACTGTTGAATTTCTTGTTCTATTTGTGTTATTGAATTGGATAAAACCCATTTGGTGGATTTTCCTTGAAAGCGTGATTTATCCGTACGCTTTGCATGCGAATTTGTTGTTTTATTTGTTCTGATTGGTGATAATTTGGGAGGTTTGGAATGAGGGACAACTGGACAAGAGTGTGCGATGCGGTGAGAAATGAAGTTTGGCGTTTTTGAGAGATGGGGTGTGTTTTTGGGAAAGAGAATTTGTCATCTGGGCCTCCTACTGGCCAGGTTGTAGCTGGGAACGGGAGAGGGAATGGGGGAGAGAGAGATTCTGCTGCACCGTTGGGGAGGAGAGAGAAAGTAGTAGTTGGTTCGGTAAGTAAGGCGGAGGACCGTGGTGGATACAAAGGTGGAGGGGGTAGTGAAGTTCAGAATGGTGGAGATCAGAAGGAGGAGCCGAAGGATGGAAATGTGCGGCAGCCTAGAGGTGAGAGGAGGAGGTCTAGGCCAAATCCTCGGCTAAGTAATCCCCCCAAGAACATCCATGGTGAGCAAGTGGCTGCTGGGTGGCCAACTTGGCTCTCGGCGGTTGCAGGGGAGGCTATAAATGGGTGGACCCCTCGTCGGGCTGATACATTTGAGAAACTTGATAAGGCAACTGCTTTTTAGTTAGTTTCCAGTTTTTCATTTTTTAATTATGTTCTATTGAGTTTAAATCTTATTTGTTGTATTTTTTTCTGTGGTGATTGAGTTTAGATTGGACAAGGTACTTATAGCAATGTTTATAAAGCTAAAGATACCTTAACGGGGAACATTGTTGCATTAAAGAAAGTCAGATTTGATAATTTGGAGCCTGAGAGCGTGAGATTTATGGCTCGGGAGATTTTGATTTTGCGTCGTTTGGATCATCCAAATGTTGTGAAATTGCGAGGATTAGCGACTTCAAGGATGTCATGTAGTTTGTACCTAGTGTTTGATTGTATGGTGCATGATTTGGTTGGCCTCGCTTCAAGCCCTGGAATCAAGTTTACAGAGTCTCAGGTTGGATTCTACTTATTCATTTTTACTGGTTTTCTCATTTGAGTTCCTAAATCATTCTCTTGTAGATTTTGAACTGTTTTCTTAATCTGGCATTACATGATTGATATTGTAGGTCAAATGCTACATGCATCAGCTACTGTCAGGCCTTGAGCACTGCCATAACCAGCATGTGTTACATCGTGATATTAAGGGGTCAAATCTCCTAATCGATGATGGAGGAGTTCTTAAGATTGCTGATTTCGGATTGGCTTCCACATTTGACCCTAACAACAAACAGCCAATGACTAGTCGAGTGGTTACTCTTTGGTACAGGCCTCCAGAGCTGCTTCTTGGTGCCACCGATTATGGTGTAGGCGTGGACTTGTGGAGTGCTGGCTGTATTTTAGCGGAGTTATTTGCTGGGAGGCCCATCATGACTGGGCGGACAGAGGTAGATGCTTTTTGTTGTCCAATTCAACCCGTTCATGACCATTCCTTTGGTAGTCAGATGTTACAGTATGATGCCCTCAGTTGCTAGTTGTTACTCACAGCAATACTTTTTTTCTAATTCACCTGACATTCTGTAGCTAATGACCTGCTATTACTGGAAATGATGGTTTGGCATTCTATATTTGATCTAGAAATAAAAACGTCTCAATTGTCTTTACAGCTGTATTTTTTTCAGTAATTGCTCGATACATGAAATAGACGAAAATGTGTTGCCGAATGTAGTAGTAATTATGAATTAAAAAAATGTCTTAATAAATGGTCTTTATATGTTTTGCTTTATGTTATCCTCACTTGAATTTACCTTGTGTTGGCCTCACAGAAGATTAGATGTAGGTAAATGAAGTAGAACTTGCTTTGCAATGAGAGCAGAAGCAATAACTCTCGAGAGTCTATATGATTGTGGCAATTTTTCAGTTATTTTACCATTAATTAATATTCTGTTAGATAATACTAGGCATGAAGGCATACTGATTAGGTGCGACTGCATCGAATAGAGTGGGTTCCAGCAGTGCGATTCTCAGCGTAATGCAATTATGAAAGAGGTTTTTCAATAATTTATTTTCTCTTCAATTTCGATGCCAGTGCTGATCCTAATATTGTGCAACAATTTAGCTGAATATGTTTGCTTGTCTGTTGGCTTATTTTACTAATTTTTGCAGGTTTCTTTACTCCACTACCAAGTTTTTTAAACTACTTATATCATATCTGCATAAACATTGGACTTGTGGCAATAACTAGGCGAATGCTATTATTGTGCTCAGGTGGAACAGCTGCACCGGATTTTTAAGCTATGTGGTTCTCCATCAGACGAATATTGGAAAAAATCAAAACTACCGCATGCAACCATATTCAAGCCTCAACAATCATATAAAAGATGCATAGCAGAGACATTTAAAGATTTCCCACCATCATCACTGCCGTTAATTGAGACTCTACTTGCAATTGATCCCTCTGAGCGTCAAACTGCTACAGCTGCATTAAACAGTGAAGTAAGCTCCCTTGTCCTGTCTCTCTAAAAACGCATGCACATACACAAACAAAAGAAGGAATGGAAAAGAAATCCTCATTTCTTAAGACCGTAAAAATTATCATTTTACATTATGTTTTTTATGTATTAACCTTTGGAATGCTCCATGATTGTGTTTTTCCTCATTTCTCTCTCCCACCATTTTTTTTTTCCTGCACGAAGCTGTGTTGCCTAGCTTGCTGTAGACATTTATGGAGAATTTACAGGGTCCATGACATTTGTCCAATATCATAGATCTAAGTGGTCAAGGATTCTCGTTGTACGTCACACACAAAAAGAAAGTTATTAGTTGTTTTCATTCTTGCAGTTCTTCAGAACAAAACCTCATGCATGTGATCCTTCTAGTCTTCCGAAGTATCCGCCCAGTAAGGAGATGGACGCTAAGCGCCGCGATGAAGAAGCTAGAAGGTTTGAAAAAAAAAAAATATAGCCCTGTAGTCTTATTCATTTTGACTAATGTTTCATTAGATTGAATCTATACTTCAAATTCCAATACTTGCTATAGTACCTGACACAGTATATCAAATTCAAGATATAATTCCAGGATTTAGCAATTGAAGTAAAGATGTGGCGTTTGACTTACCATCCATACGATTACTTCTGTTTTATTGTTAACGAGTTGCAGGAACAGTGATACGTGATTTATTACATTTCCCCTAAACACCTGACACGAGTTTCATGGTTATAGGCTAAGAGCTACTGGTAGAGCCAATGCTGACGGTGTGAAGAAAACACGTACACGGGAACGACCAATTCGAGCAATCCCTGCTCCAGAAGCCAATGCTGAGCTGCAAGCCAATGTTGACGTAAGTCGTATAACATGCATCCTTCAGAATTATATTAAATCGGTTGGTTGTTATTTTGTAAATTTGTGACTTTGTTATGATCTGAAAAAATTTAATTTAAGAGTTTTATCTCTGCTCTCTCTCCGTGTCCCCCCTCCTCTTCTAAACCTTTCTTTCATGTTTCGAAAGCACCAATTGTATCAGTTCTTCTCATGTCTCAGACTGACATTTTCTTTTTTTAAACATTTAGGATTTTTTTTTCTATGATTTTGATTCCTCGTGGCTCTTTGCAGTAGTAATGCTATTTGAAGTGTTTTGGATAGAAGAGCTACATAATTAAAATACTTGCTTTTGGTATTTGTTTGTCAGTTTTTCTATAACTTGCTTCTGTCCCCTGCTAAAACAGAGACGACGACTAATTACACATGCAAATGCAAAGAGCAAGAGTGAAAAATTTCCTCCACCACACCAGGATGGAGGACTTGGTTATCCTTTGGGCGCTTCACATCACATGGAACCAGCCTTTGATCCTCCTGATGTTCCATTCAGTTCCATGAATTTCTCATATTCGAAGGAACCCATTCAAACTTGGTCGGGCCCATTGGTGGACCCCTCTGCCGTCGGTGCTCCACGAAGAAAGTCGAAGCCGTCAAAGAAGGATAAGAACTTCAATTAGAACAAAGGAGAAAGGTAACTTGTAATATATCACTATTCTACACCTGAGCAAAATCAACACTTTTGAGGTGCAACACTGCAAATTCTCGTCTTATAATCTTACCATTTGAGAGGTAAAATATCTTTCGTTCACATTTGTTTCCATTATTTTTGGGATCATGAGAATACCGAAGCTGTATTATAAATGTTAAATAATTTTCCTCCTTGCGATCGACTTACAGTGTCCTGATTAGTGAATGATCATTATAAGAATTCTAAATATTTTTCTTTGTTCTTCGTTGATATTTCCACTCTGAATCACACTCGGGCTATCAAAGTCATAATGAATGTCTGTTTGAATGTGCAATGTTGAATTCTGTAGTCTTAAAGTGGGTGTTACTTTTCCCTATTTGATTTCTGCGAAGATCTGGAAACGGTATTTAAGGATTTAGACGAGACGATTGACATGGTGTGTAGAATCCGAAAGCTCAAGCGAACAATTAGATATATATGAAGCCTATATAACCAGTCCAAGTTCAAGACTCTGGCTTTGCGTCAGAGAACATTCTCTGGCCCGATACAACCCAACTCGAGGGCAATGCCAATTCACGATACAACTCGATACTTGACAAAAATAAAGATTCAAATTAAGCCCCTATGGTGTGGTTAAAAATCAGTTTTTTTGGTAGATTTTGAAAAAAAAATGATGAAATGTACAGAGTTGTGTGTTCATGAAATATGTGATTAAAATTAATTATTGATTTTGACTTAAATTTTTCTAAAATTTTAAATTATACCTAACATGGTCTAAATTTGAAATTGTGCAAAACAATATTATTCGAATTTGTGAAAATGTTTATACAAAAAGTTAAGAACTTACTTATTCATGCAAAGAGGACATTACAAATAATTAGTTTGTGAGTTGCATATTGAAAAAGAATAAGTCCATATTTGGTAGAAATTTTTTTAGAATAAATTGTGAGAAGTGACTTTTTTAAGAACGTGTAATTTAAGTAAAAAGAAAAAAAAAAGTTGAGTCCACTCACAAAATAAATTTATTAGAAAATATGTTGTTGAAAATGAATTTAAAGAATAAACTTCTGAAAATGGTGCCAAACAGGACATAAATATTTTGACCATATTCATTGAACTTAATAATGAAATATTTGTTCCCACTAGAACATTTTCATGGTTGTCACCTTCACCACACACTTAGCCAGAGGCCCAGAGAACTAAATTTATCAAACTTTTAGCTCCATTTGGCCATGTGGACCATACAGCGGTTGGCACGTAGAATCAAAATATAATAGTTTGATCACGTTGTTAGCATTTTTTGCCCACATAAATTATATTTTATCAAGTTGTCAACACGAATGTGTTGGGAAAGATACGTTTGTTTCGTTATATGCTCATAAGTGTCGAAAGTTATTTTTGTATACGAGTACGTGCACATAATTTATATTTCTTTTGAGTGTCAAAATGGATCTGACGACGCGATAAACTTTAAGCATGACCCAACTTGGTTCATATGTATGGGTTTGATCTAAGGATTTCAACACAACTCATGGACTTGTGGTAAACTTTAGGCATGACCCAACTTGGTTCATATGTATGGGTTTGATCTAAGGATTTCAACACAACTCATGGAATTGTGGTAAACTTTAGGCATGATCCAACTTGGTTCATATATATGGGTTTGATATAAGGATTTCAATACAACCGATTGACTCATGGAAGATCGAGTCACTTCAAAATTAGTGTGTAACTAGACATGATGTCATTGGCAATTTTCATTAAAAACATGAAAAAAATGACAGTTGCTATGTATGCACCTAAAGTATGCAAAATGACTTAGCAAGTCGTTTTTTGACATTTAGCATGTTCGATTCCTTCAATTCGGCATCTCTCTACTACTCTTCATGTCATGTTATAGTAGCTAGTACTCTCTCTCTTATTTAGCCGTCAAAAAGAGTTTTAACATTCTATTAACATTTATTATTTGATTGACAAATGTGAATTGAGTAAAGATTTCAATTTCAACAAATTTTGATTTTAAGTCTAACCAACCACTATTATCCTGAACGTGTGAGCAAGAAGATAGAACGATCAACACAAGTTAATGTCATTGTCCTAAAATAGATAATTTGGCTGCCAGCATAATTGAACAGCTGATATTCAATCAATCAGAATTAGAAAATGACAAATCAATGGCCTACTCACCATTTTTCAAATGTGGATATGGATTATTTTTTAAGGGATAATTGCAGTAACGGTATCAAATTTTTTATTTAGTATCGGACTTTATCCAAATCTTTAATTTGTTCCATCAACAGTACCAAACCTTTCATTTTTGCCATCAACAGTATCAAACCTTACAAAATGTTCACAGTTGAAGTCTAAATGGATGGTTTTTGTTAATTTGACAGTTAGTTGACTAAATAATTGACTTTAACAATAATGTTAACTGACTTTAAAAGGTTAAAATTGTAATTTTACATTTTTTTAATAAAATAACCAAAATCAAATAATTAAAATTAAAAAATCATTCCACCTTCATCTCCTCCACCTCCACCCCACCCCACCCCATCCCACCCCACCCCAAATTTGTAAATTTGGGTTTGGAACTTCGAGAATGCCTCAACTCGGGAATGGAGTCCCCAGAACCGAATGTGTGCTCTGCTGCAATGTCAGTAGTTCTAAGTAACTCTGCGCGTGCATTTACCTCAAAATTTCATCTTGATTGACTATGGAATCAGAAATCCAAAACTTCATCCGAAATAGTTCATCTTCTTCCCACCCCCACACTTACCCCCACCTTTCATCACCTAACCCCAACCAAACGAACCAAAATCCACCCATCTCCACTGTGCTGACGATCGCAATTCACCCACACACACGTTGCAGCAACCTCCACAAACGCCCCCACAAATTAGCAGTAAGAAATAGACATTATTAGAAACTTGCTTAGACGTCATATAGAAAATCCCTTAGCCCTTTTTAATTTCTCATCTCTTCTTCTCCTCTTTGGTCAAGATAGTCTCTTCGACATACCATTTCAGCAGGAAATTCATATTTTTATCGAGGAGCTCAATTTCTGATCAGTTGTTAAGTCCAAATCTCTAATCCGACATATGTAGATCTACATAGTTGGGCAAAAGGTTTCTGACGCCGTGGATTCAAGGATTCGAAAAGGTTGATTTCCCAAATTTATAGATTTAGGTTGGGGGTGGAGGTGGGTGGAGAAGAAGAAGGTGGAATGAATTTTTAATTTTAATTATTTAATTTTTGTTATTTTATTATTAAAAATGTAAATACTATTTTAACCTTTTAAAATCAGTCAACATTATTGTCAAAATCAATTGTTTGGTTAGCTAACGGTCAAACTAACAGAAACCATCAATTTGGACTTCAGTTGCGGATATTTTGAAAAGTTTGGTACCGTTGATAGCAAAAATGAAAGATTTTGTACTGTTGGTGGCTCAAATTAAAGGTTTGAGCAAAATCTGCTACTAAATGAAAAGTTTGGTACCGTTGCTGCAATTATCCCATTTTTTAATGGTTGAAAAGACTGCACGCAGACTATGAAAAGTTGAATAACTATTGATGCATTTAAAACATATCACAATCTTTTGAATTGAACGTTTTTTTTTTCAGTAATTTGATATTTTGAAAATAAGATTTAAGGATTTTTGGTGTAAAATATATTTTTGAAAAATAGATTGATGGAGAATCTGTGGTTAAAAATGAAGTAATTTTTTTGAATCTCATGTACTATTATTTTATTAAAGAAGATGTTGTAGAAAAGAAAAAAGAGAAAAATATATTTTGAAAAAAAAAGTAGAATCAAACAAGGGTTAAATTTATAACATAATTTTCAAAAAATATTTTTGTTGCACTGAAATATTGAAAATATGAAAAATAGAAGAAATATAATTCCTCCAATGAAAATTCATGAGATGATAAAACTCTCGTAAAACTCTGTATAGAAATTTTATTTGCAAATCAAGGCCAACCTTGGTCCTTAATAATTTTTCTCCTTTTTCAATCTTTGATATTGATCCCAAAACTTTTAAAAGCTTCCACATTGGTCCTCGAACCTCTTGGTCCACCAAAAGTTATGAAAACGTGCAATTTAGCCCTCAAACGTTCGATAAGTTAAATATAACTCTCAAAACTTGAGACTTTCCTCTCATTGATCTCTTAATGCATCTTATTAATCTTGTACAATCTGGTTAGTCTTCAATTGCTCCTATTAAACTCCAATTTGTCTAATTATTCTTTTTGCCGTAAATGCCTCCAAGTCCAGGTTTTGATTATAATAACAATATTTATACTTAAATTAAGTGGAAATTCAATCAAATTTACAAACAAATATAATACAAGTTTATAAACACAAGTAGCATGTAAAATTCATTTATCACTTCCTCCAACATCAGAAGAAGAAAGACGGTTAGAAAATGACTTTTGAGCATTGGAATGCTTGTATTAGTGAAAAGATAATGATAAAGTTACAAATACTAATCGGTGTGACAATATGACATGTTGTGTTAATTATGCTCAAAATCTCTGATACCAATTATTGAGAATTCAAGGATCACGTATCGTTTGATAGCATTTGATATAAAACCAACAATCAGATTGATATATTGAAATTATATGGCAAATAATAAAGTATTAGATCAAGCAAAAAAATAATAAAGACAATAAATATAGCAGAAGAATTAAGAGATTTTATTGACTCAAAAATAATGGAGAAGATAGAAAATTACAATGGATCCTATAGTTCTAGTAATCTATTTTCTCACACTATAAAATTATATAGAAGAGCCTAATATTTATAGAGAAGATGTAGGGGATGTTCAAATCTTCCTAATAGAGTTGTTGATGAAATGGGATACCAAAAATTCGAGTCCAAAACAAATTACAACTTCTAATTGGTTTTCAAAATAGAATTTCAACTTGACATAAGACTACAATAGCATTCCAAACTGAATTCTTCTTGATGTGGACTTCAATTAGAATTCTTCAATTATTTCAACAAGGAATTCGATCATATACAAATTCTAACAATCTCTACATTGACACGAATTCCACTGAAATGAATAAAACTCCAAAATATTCTCCACTTCGAGAAGAAAATGCGCATGCAAGGAATGAACTAACTCTTCAACAATAGTCAAAATTGATTTCTCCAACCAAACACAAAATACTCCACCTCTTCTAATGAATCCAATCATTACTTTGCATAATTACCTCAAATTTCCAAAAAATCATAATGATTTTAAAATTCACCAAACTAAGCTGTAACACACCCCAAAGCAAAATTAAACTCCAATACTTTTAAAGAAGGCCCTTTGCTAGATTGTACACATTTTACTAAGCTGAAAGCATACTCAACAAAATCAGCATCCACATATCTTTTACCACTGGGTTCGCCCCTAGCAATTGAATACAATGACACCGTAGATAATGATGGCAAAGAGGCATTATTCATATCTCCTAAACTCCATCGAGTAGTATTCTTCAAATCCGACCATTTACGAGCTCATAAAGATATTGCACCAAACTGAATGTTCACTACGGTACTGAACATGTGCTGATTGACTCTTCTAGATTCTACACGATCATGCAAGATGTATAATTGAGACATTTTCCATCTCTCCAATACAACCTGGGCATTCTTACAAATTTTCAAAACACTACCTCCACCAATGAACCCATAACCTTTTGAATCAAAGATAAACAACGAGATGAGATTCTTCTTCAAATTCAGAACATGTCGAATCTGGTCAAGTGTTCTAACTGTTCCATCTAATAGCTTCAATCTGACCGTACCAATTCTAGCAACCTAACAAGGTGTGTTGTCTTCCATAACCACGACTCCTTTGGAAACGATTTCATATATAGTAAACAAGTCCTTATTAGGGCACATATGAAATACATATGCTGAATCCAGAATCCAATCCTCCTCATTAGACTCGATGTCAGAAATAGTAAAAAAATCTCCATCAATTACAATGTTCACTGCGAGGTTTGCTTCACCTGAAGTTTGTGATTTCTTCCCATATCGACTTGCAGCCAACCTTTCTTTATTCTGCAATTCGTAGCAATCATTCTTCAAGTGTCCCTTCTTCTTGCAAAAGTTACAAATATGATTACTGAACTTAAACTTTGATCTGCCCGTTCCAAAAACCACCATGAGCAGCAAGGCTTTCTCCATCTCTAACCTCTGAAACCAGATGATTTATCTTCTCTTTTGAAAACAAAGCATCATACACCCTCTGAAACCAGATGATTTATCTTCTCTTTTGAAAACAAAGCATCATACACCTTCTCAATGGTGAGAGTATCACAACTATACAAGATCGTGTCTCTAAATGAAGAAAACGAAGCGGGCAACGAATACAATATGATCAATGCCAAATCTTTTTCATCATACTTTATTTCCAAAGTTTCCAAATTAGCGACGGTCTCTTTAAATACAGCCAAGTAATCTTCTAATGATCTTCTTTCTACCATTCGATGAGAGGATAAATGTTGCTTGGGATGTAACTTGCTTGTAAGACTTTAGTCATACACAATTGCTTTAATTTCAACCACAAAGCAGCTGTTGAACCCTCTTTCAAAAAGTCATCAAGAATGATATTCAATAGATGAAGATGAATATGAAAAACTGTCTTCTTATCCTTCCGTAATTTCTCCTCCGTGGTCAAAGTTGTGGGTATCTTGCCAATTTCCAGCAATGCATCATCACAATCCAGTTATGCGAGTACTGCACGTATCTTAACCTGTCGTAACAAAAATCTAGTGCTCCGATCCAGTAGCGTAATTTCATTCTTCATAGAAGCCATTGCGAACAAAAATACTTCGAACAAATCAAACCCTGCGCTCTTGTAGAACTGCCGAACCTAGCGCTCTGATACCACTTTTTATGTTAGTTATGCTGGAATCTCTGATACCAATTGTTGGGAATTCAAGGATTACGTATCGCTCGATACCATTTAATATGAAATCAACCACCAGATTGAGATATTGAAGTTATATAGCAAATAATGAAATGTTAGATCAAACAAAAGAATAATTAAGACAAGAAATATGACAAAAGAATTAAGAAATTTTATTGACTTAGGAATAATGGAGAAGAGAGAAAATTACAATGGATCCTTTAATTCTAATAATCTATTTTCTCACATTATAAAATTGTATAAAATAGCCTAATATTTATAGGGAACATGTAGAGCATACCCAAATCTTTCTAGTAGAGTTGTTGATGAAGTAGGGTACCAAAAAATCGAGTCCAAAACAAGTTACAACTCTCAAGGGACTTCCAAAATAGAACTTTAACTTAATATATGACTCCAATAACATTCTAAACAAATTTTTTTTATGTGTACTTCAATTAGAATTTTTCAATTATTTCAACAAGAAATTCGAGTCACACCCAAATTCTAACATGACACCTAAAGAACGCCAACGCAAGGAACCAATTATCAGTAAAGATGAAAAACTTGAGGCATGTGTGGCACTATAATCATCTACAATTTGCACGAGGAACGAGGAAATTGAATTGAGGACACTATATTTGAAAGAAAAGCTTGCACATATCAAAGGAAAAACATCTAATCAATTAGGCAACAGTAATCCTTATTCAAAATTGGTGTGCTTGGATATCTTAAACAACCTTAAAATGTATATAGTTCTTATTAATATATTAACATAAAACTATTCTATTCCACTAAATAATCAAATAAATCAAATAAAATGTAATAATACAATTTTTAAAAGATTTCAAACCAAACATGTTTTTCAGTTTTTTGTTATAAGGAACAGTTTTCAGAAATAACAACAAAACTTGTTTTTTGTAATCTTAAAATATACTCCAAACAAAAAACTGAAAATGAATTCAAAACTTAACATTGAAAATTGAAACGAAAATCAAACGAGTCTTTAATATAATTCACGAAACTTTCTTTTAAGTAAAAATTGACAAAAATAAAAAGAAAGTTGAAAAAAGCTACCTATAATACAGAAATACAACTTGTACGTTCTTGTAAATAAATCCCCTAGTACTAATGCAAACTCGAAAATTAGCGATGCAACATGTTCATTTCAAGTTAAAAAGATTTGAATCTTGAATTGGCTTGACTACAAAGAACTAGATTCGAGACGTGATAAGATGTAAGAATACATCGACTTTCTTATTTTATAACATTAAAGTGTCAAATGTACATTAGGATTTTTACGTTAAAAAATGTAACTAATGTGCAGCTTTTCTCAAATGTAAGTTAAACCCCCAATACACGGATAATAACAACACGCCTATACATTTTTCGATACATCTGAAATGACAAAAATGACCTTATC
>CAIGRB010023484.1:0-7500 GCA_903798255.1 Fraxinus quadrangulata
TCAATACGCATTTATCCAAGACGAAAGCATTTATAGAATAGAGCGAAAAAGGGCGTTCGAGTGAGCGTGGGGGATTCGATCCACCCTGGCAACGCGCTTCATGTTGGTAGATAGGGGCGCTTTCTTCTCCTTTATTCCCGTAACACTAAGAAAGCCTTCCTGAAAAAAGTGAACTTAGAAAAGAGCATCTTTGGTGAAAGAAAGAGATATTTATTTTGAACAGCCTTTAAGAGATAGGGGGTGCCACAAGCCTAGGTCCCCAACAGAGATATTTGATATTGGTTTGGTGGACAGAGCCTAGGTCGCCAAGCCTAAGCCCCCCGACAGAGAGTATGGATCACTATGTCTCAAAAATGCGTCTTGCTTAGGTTGAAGCAAATGCCAGTATAGTTGCTGTTCTTATGCCGCTATTAGTAGATCAAACGCTCTTCTTTCTCTGATCTTTCGGAGTAGATCTTTCCTTAGTCGAGTCAGATCTGCACCGCAGGTTAATCTCTCGTTTTTTGGAGCTTTACTTTACTAAACTAATAAGGGGTCGCTGCCCCTATATGCTTCAAGCTCGTACCTTCGCATCTTGCCTTTAGGTTTTATCGACTTGCATGCTGATGAGCTCTTTCCCTCGGGTTCTGTGACTCGAGTAACAAGAGCTCCACGCTAGAGCACAAAAGAACGGCATCTCTCTATCGGATTGCTTTACCCCTTTGGTATCCCATTGGCTTACCCCGACGGTATTTGTATCGGTATCTCGTTCTGATAGACTTGCTTGCGCATCTTGTCTTTGGTTTGATACACTTATAGTCCAGTGGCAAGATCAATGTCTTTTATTGGCTTCTCTGTCCCTGGAACAATATATCCTCTTTTATTTCTTTGTTTTTTTCAAATAAAGACCTCTTTCTGTCTTCTCGGGCAGTGGATTTGCCAACTCTATTGCTCTTATATCGGTCTGAATTCCTCTTCATCTTGCTTTTCGCTTTTGGTTTGTGGATTCTATTTCCCCCTGTGCTTCCACTTCCCCTGCCTCGAGATCGTGCCTTTTTTTTACTCGACTCGCTCCCTGCTCAAAAAAGTCGATCTTATTCCGCAACTCGGGTCGATATGTTTGGGAGTCATGGTCACATCATGAATTTTTCTACCTGTCGCGCTCGCGTCATTCGCTGGTCAGTCGGGAGGATAGTACATTCCAACTCACATGCTTCCCAAACCAAGACTCGAGGGCAACAGCGCGACTGCTAAATCGATTGGATCTGGATCATCCGGAACTACATCTAAATCTCTGACTATGGCGACTAGGACTCTCTTTGGATCACGATTTCAAAATGCCTGGATCGCTCTTCCGGGCCGGGTCGAGCCTTTCAATAGTGCATCGTATGTAGTAGTAGCGAGCAGTTCCTTCCCAGATCCAGAAGCTTGAGCAATAAATTCCCCCATTACAGATAGAGGCGCCTATAGACTAGCCTCTGGCTTTGCCCCCTTATCTACTACGGGTGAATCTCTTCGATCCGGAATTAAACTATCCCTAAAAAAAAGGCTTTGCTGCTGCTAGCTCCGCCACTGGGCCGACTTAAACTACTGCCATAGGTCCCTCTCTATCCGGGTCCTCACCCTCCACCGGAACTCCTGCGGGTTAGAGAGATGGAACTACTGAAGCTGCTCCCTCTGCTTCTGGAACTGTAAAAGGGTTGGGGGGCAATCACTTTTTAGATCATGGCTTGTAATCCTGGAGCCTTTCCCTTGACAACCGAGCTTGCCTAAGTACGGCGTAGAAGAGAAAAAGTCTAGGATTGAGATCTGAGCAGGAATTTATCCCAGGCGAGTGGCTACGTTTTAGGGTGGTAATTGGTTGCTTGGTCGAGCAGCTGCCCTTGGCAAGGAAGGAAAGGTGTTCCATAGCATCTGGGGCCGAGGCCCTGTTCTGGTTACTACAATTAGTGTAGCACCTTTATTTTCAGGGCTTACTTCGGAGAGTACCGCTGCTATTGTTTGAGTATAATCCTGGTATCCTTCTACAATCGTCTTTGTGGCTCCTGTTGCTGCAGAGCCTCTGTGCTGTTGGTTTTACCCTGCCCGGTAGCGGGTCCTTGAATATTTTAAGGTTCCGATTGTCGACAGCTAAGTTCTTTTTTCCTTCCTCCAGTAGGTAAGGAAATAAGTTTTGCAAAGTCCAACAGGCATTAGTAGCGTGCCCGCGGTACCTGTGGAATCAACTGTATGCGTTTGGGTGAAAGTTCGTGGGTTTGGTGTAGTGAAAGAGAAAAAGTAGCTTCAGTTTCTGAACAGGGCAAGCATACCTAGGAAATCGAGATTGGGATCCCATTGATCCAGCGGAAGCAACGGCTAGGGCATGGACAATAAAAGATCCTTTTCCATAGCCGGAGTCCGGAGGTTTTAAGGCAAATGAATCGTTTTTCGCTCGTCTTTCATGCGTGCCTGTATGAATTGCATAAGTCATTGTGTTTTGGCGGTGGAGAAGTACAGAAGTGAACAGTGTGTTAGTATTTAGTTGTGCGAAGCGTTGTTGACAAGACTTACTCAACTCACTGCTTTCACCTGCTTCCGGTGACAACTACCACTCTCTTATGAATGGGAGGGTGGAGTACCAAGACATAGGGGTTGGCCAGCGAAGGCGGTTTATTTAGTACCAGATATACGTATTTCTAATTCTTTTCATGGCAGTTCAAAGACACGAGAGATAAGGAAAACTGAAAAGCCTCTCAAACAAACGAGAGTAGGAATTCGATCAATCGCTATCAATGCCAGGAGGCAGATCAAGATTCATGGGAACGATAACCTTTTCCGAGAAGAGTAAAGCGAGGGATAGGATAGATGAATAGGTTTAAGCCTTTATCCGCTTGGAGGGATGAATTTCCAATTTCTAAGGCTTCGTTTTTCTCCGGCAAACAGCTAGGGAAGCATTTATTCCCAAGCGATAGGGCTTGGAGTTCAGATTGATGCCTTAGTCCACTCCGAGATAGAAAGATACCAATAATGGAAAAAGACGAATAATTTAACTGTGGCGCCCCTAGACGATTTCAAGGTCGTCTTAGGGATAGAGTTCTTGGAACCAACCAAAGCCGCCCCTATGCTAGCTGTACGCTCTCCCTTTATGCAAACAAAGGTGTGCGCAAGGAAGAAACTAAAGCAAGAACCAGACCGATCCACCAATCAAATCAGTGAAAAAAAAAGCATTTCGACAGGACTGAAAGCACCAAGTCGAAAAGAAAGGAGCAAGTGTGGCTTTCAAGCTTGTCTCCCCGTTGCCTTAAGCCTGGAGACCGGAGGTCGCGGCAGCTTGCTTGCTAAGGTACGAACTAGTGCTGGTAAATGAACAAACCTGTGAATTCTCGCGGCAGGCGTTCTCGGTCGGTTCCCGTTCGCCTGCCCCCCTCATAGTCCATTAGTGGGTGGGGTGGTAAACTTAGAGGGCGCCCTCCTGCTCTTCTGGGGCATATATATAATATATGTCACTTCCCTCTGTCCATCAATCCTCTTCTCTGCCCTTTTTTATACTATGCGTGGCATGCCTCCTGTTCGTATCTTAACTGGGCAACCTTCTCTTGCAAACAATCCCTTCGTCGCTAACACCGGTAATGCCCCATCAAAGAGGTCATTTCTGATATTGACAGCAAGCTTTGTCTCATCTTCATGAGCAGCCACCAAAAGAAGACTTTGCCCCAAAGCAGTCACTGAGAGATTCTTCCCCCAAATCACCAATATACTCATCAACGGGAAGTTCAAGGTCTAAAGCTCGGGCCCTGTGATGCTTAGGGTTGGGCCCATCATACTCTTTGAACATATATATGTTTTCCACGCTTGTTGAGCGGTCAAACTACTTGTAACTGCGGATGGGCACAGTATGAATTAAACTTGCTTTCTAAAGCCCCAACCAACCGAGGCCCCAATCGTAACCCGACTGGTTAAAACCCTAGAAATCGAGATCTAGGGAGAAGAGAAATAGATCTCGTAACAAATCTGGTTGGAGGTAATGAAGGATAGGGAGTGCTATCATTGACGAGACGGTTCTGATTGCTGAACACGGAGGTTGAGGTTTTTCGGGTTGAATAAGTCGTAAAAGAAGCAAATAGGTCTCACAGGTTCCATTGAAAAGAAATGGTTTCTTAAAGAGGTCAAGTCGTGAAAGATCATAGTGGTCAAATGCAAATGAATCGTTTCGGTTCGCCTAAGACGAAAATGGGGATGCTTCAACGGGAATGAAAGTTGTTGGGTGACGAAAGAGGTCTGGCTAATCAATTGGTCGAGAAAGGGGTCCCACTGTACAACCAGGAATCTTTCCCTTCCCCTTCGTTCTCCCCTTCCCGTTCATCTGGAAGGAAGAGGAAATCGACCCCCAGCAATTGGTCATCATTCCTGGCCGGCTGGTGCTTTTTCCTCCCTTTCACAAGCTTGGTTAGCAAATCTCATTGGTCACCAGCTCAGCCTCGATCTACGGTACGGGCATTCATCTCCATAGCCCCTTTTCTTTAGCAGTACAGGGTCTTCCAAGGAAGAGGTCGAGTTCTTCCCTTATTGAGAATCTATATATATGGCTTTGTTCGTTTCTATGATTTGATTTTTCAATAGCCAAAAACTGGAGTTTCAGGTCTGCGAGAGGTCAATGTACTAGGGCTCATGCCCAAATAGGGGCTTTCTTTTCTCTTGCATGCGCCTTCGTTCCTCATTAATTCAAATCAAAGGAAGCGACATCGGGAAGGGATAGGGATGGCGCATTGGCTTGGTTGGCGGCTGGCGAGCTTAGCTCTCGTCCTGTAGCTGCTGCTTATCGACCGGCAGACCGGCTACCAGCAGCAATCATTGAATCTTTTGAGCCTTCAGTTCTTCTTGCCCCAGTTTCACTATCTCTTTCAGTGCCTTCTTCGATTCCCCTTGAAGTAGAGGGAACCTTCTCTTTCTCTTTCAGTGGGAACGAGATCAATCAATGAAGGGAGAGAACTTTCAAGAGGAAGAAGAAAAGAAGTACGAGCCTATCTGTCGACAATAGGGAAGAGGTCTATCGATTCTCCATCCTGTATAATGAATACTCCCCTTCCTCTCGTTTACTTTCTTGGTTTTGTAAAGGTAAAGGAAGTTCACGACTGGGAGTTTATGGTATGCGCGAATCCCATCCTTGGTCAATCTACTCCTGCCCCGCCAAGTGCTCAATCAGTAAGACGACAAGCTTCTTGACTTGAAAGAAAACTTCCTTTGCCCTCTGAGCTCTCTCCTTCCTTTCCGGAGTGAGGGTGGTTGTAAATCACTATGCCCTCCTCATGTTTATAGTGCCTCTTCAAGCTCTTTTTTAGGGTATTTATATTTATACCGAGAATAAGTCTCTCAAATAGGCCTTTTCGGCCGGATCTCTCATAGGGAAACTGAAAAATGTACAAGAGCTCCGGTAAGGCTCGCATAGGCTATGGCTCTGAGCTCATCTGGATCTGATAACGTAACGCCAATCCGCTTACTCCGGCTCTGCTGGTGCAATTAGGAAGATCTCTCTCACCTGGTCAGCAGTACCTCATTCATTCCTATAGTTTATCCCATGTCTGGAAACGGCAACAAAGGAAGAAAAAAGAGGATAGGCAGACAGAGGCGAAGCGGCTTACCTTTCATTCCAATATGGCCTGCGACTTCATCTGAATCTGGATCTTCTCCATAAATTGGGATCGGCCACTCATCTGGAGTATGTCACTTGGTCTGGCCTGGCTGATGAAAGATCTCGTTTTTACGATCATCTTTCTTAAGCCAAAAGAGGAGCTTAGCTCTCATAGGGCTCGGCTACTAGAGCTCGAGGCTTTCTTTCGTCCATCATAGAATATCAATCTATAAATAGAGGAGTCAGCGGACAAGCGTCGGCGCTTTAGGTCTCATTTCTGCTGCTTAGCTCAATGCGCTATCCCCAGATCTCGAATCATTGGAATTCGCTTTGCTTGTTTTCCGTTCTATTCTTCCCCGGTCAAACTGGTCTGGAATCAATCAGTAGTACGTCCCGCGCTTGATTGGCGAAGGAAAGCCGGGAATTTGGAATCTGGAATTTCGATATCAACTGCCCGGTCCTCTGTTGGTAACGATCTACGGTCAAGGGCATAATATAAAGGCTTTCTTAGGCGCACTCCCCTTACGTCACATTCACAGGTTTTGTGCCAGGATCTCCGCTAGGGCTTGCGTGCCTTGGGTTGATCCTTCTCAACAAAGAATGTTCATCGAATACTTACTTATCTTCAGTAGTTTTTCAGGGCATCCTTTCCAGCTGTACAACCTTGTTCAGTTAAGAGAAAGCGAAGGGGATACAAACTTGGAAACATCCAATGACGGAATCTGACACATCCATTTTGTTTGACCAGTATCATTCCCATCTCTACCTGATTTATCATTTGTCAGCCTTCTTGGATCAGAAACGGAGCCAAGAGGTGCAGGAATCAAAGTGAAGTTATTCACTTGATTTTGGCTTAAAGTTACTGAAGAGAAGAAAAGAGACTTTAGGAAAGCGGTTTTCGGGTAGTTGCTCAGAGAGAATGGTCCGTGCGCCCTTTGAGAGAGGAAAGACAGGAGGGCAAAGGTTGAATCATGAAGATTGTAAAGTGGCTGGATTACAAAACAAAGAAGTAGGTCCGGGGAAGCGACCGGAACAATCGATCAAAGAAGGAATGACCCCTGGGTTGGGTCTTTCTCGATATGCTCTCTCACAGCAAAGTTTGACATTCAATCTTTCGACGAGTCTCGTTGGTGAAAGGCCGTCCGTCCAGATTAAAGTATGTCTAGAGCATGCCTCCTTCGTGAACGTAATGAAGATGCTAATGAGCTGGCGCACTGAAAGACAGATTTTGGAAGGGAATCGAGAGTGCAGTTCATTCACATAATTAATTGGAAGCACAGCCATCCTCCGAAGCTGGTCATACTGTATATGATGCCACTTTTCATATTGGGGATGGTATTAGTAAAGGGGGCGCGGGACGTTCGCGGAGTCCGTGCCTTCCGTACCACCACAAGACTGGTTGTTCTTGGGCGGATCCCGCCCCTAAATGTAGCCGATAGGCGCGCTTGCTTTTTCTTCTGTGCCTAAGAAGCCGCTTCCCCCCGTTATCACTTAGGGCGACGCTTCCTTTGAAATGAACTCTTCCATAACTGCTGATTTGTGAACTAGTATTCGTTTTCAATACGAGACGATGTCTTCGGGACAAGAATGGTCTAAAGAGTATACCCATTACCAATCCATCTTTGTAGCTGCTATAGCGATGGCTTCGAGAGGTGCACCACTAGCATCGATGCTGACCTGGCTTTTTACCTACGCAATTATTGTTCCCAAAGCGCGCTGCCCTTAATCCAGCCACAGGGATATTGAAGTAGGAGGAGGATGATGATGAGGATTTACTCACTGATGAAGACGCCATGAGTCAAGATGAGGAAGAACAGCAGCTATGGCCAGGCATGTGCTCGCCCTGCCGTCCAACCTAGAATCCAATCTATTCCTTTATGTCGGGTGGTGGAACTATCGATTCAATCGAAAGG
>CAIGRB010023484.1:10000-65000 GCA_903798255.1 Fraxinus quadrangulata
AGGGACTTGACTTATCCGAACCGAACGCTAGCGGCTTAAAGCTAAGCCTATCACGAGAATCAAAATCCTTGATCGACGGGGAGGAGCATCTCAAAGTATGGGGCAAAGGATCAAGCGCTTTGACTTTGTCTCCCGGGATCCACCACAGGTTGGGTTTGAGAGCCGTGTGATGGGTCACTATCCAGCACGGTTCGGAGAGCACTTTTAGTCTGCGTTGGTGAATAGAAGCCCCCCTATCAAGCAAGAAGGAAGCGGCTCTTCCCACGGCGGAGTCACCATTGACTCTATTTATTATTATGGTAAATCAGTGTATCAAGATGTCAATCTGAGATCTTATTTCGGTTCGATACGTCCACCTACGAGACTCACCTTTGGTTTTCGTCTCGGTAGGTGTATTATTCTACATTTTCCCAAAAGAACATTCATTCATTTCTTTCTTCCCCGTCGACCACGACGACTGAAACGACGCGAAAAATCCAGACCCGGAAAGGCGAAGGGCAGGTGGTGGGAATTTGGGAAAGTCGGGCCGATCGGGTGTCTTCATTCAAGCGACGGTATAGAAGAAGAACGAAACGAAGTGAGAGGCCGGGGGTCAGGGAAAAGAGTCGAGTCGATCAGGCTCGACGATCGGGAGAAGCAAAACGAAATCAGGATTTGGCCGAAAAAGAAGCAAGGCTATGGATACCATGACCGATCACCATCGATAAAGAAGAATCTTTCTAAATCACTTCGGGTCAGCGGGGCCTTCAAGCATCCGAAATACGCCGGGGTTGTAAATGACATAGCCTTCCTGATAGAAAATGACGACTCCTTCAGAAAAACGAAGTTATTTAAGTTCTTTTTCCCAAAGAAGTCCCGCTCCGACGGCCCTCATCTACTTAAAAGGACCCTCCCTGCAGTGCGCCCTTCCTTGAATTATTCGGTCATTCAATACTTATTGAATACAAAGAAGAAAATGCATTTCGACCCCGTCGTAGTTCTCAATCATTTCGTGGCACCGGGCGTGGCTGAACCATCTACGATGGGGGGAGCTAATGCACAGGAAAGAAGCTTAGATAAGAGAATACGTTCTCGCATCGCTTTTTTTGTAGAAAGCTCGACCAGCGAGAAAAAGTGTTTGGCCGAAGCCAAAAAGAGGTTGACCCACTTCATTCGCCAAGCGAATGATCTTCGCTTCGCGGGAACAACAAAAACCACCATCTCGCTCTTTCCTTTCTTCGGTGCTACCTTTTTTTTTCCAAGGGATGGGGTTGGGGTGTATAATAACCTTTTTTTTGAGAATGCCCGGGAACAACTCCTAGGTCAATTAAGGATAAAATGTTGGAACCTCATGGCTAAGGATAAGGTAATGGAATTGATAGATAAATTCATAGACCTAGGTAGGATAGGAGAATTGATAAAGGGAATAGAGATGATGATAGAGATCATACTGAGAAACAGAAGAATTCCGTACGGGTACAACTCTTATTTGAACGAAGTGAAAAAAATGCGATCTTTGTTGTCTAATAGAACAAACACTAATACCTTAATTGAATCGGTCAAGATCAAATCTGTTTATCAAAGTGCTTCTCCGATTGCTCAAGACATCTCTTTTCAACTGAGGACCAAAACAAGATCATTTCGTTCCATTTTTAGTAAAATAGTGAAGGATATTCCATTAGTAATGAAAAAAGGGGTGGAAGGGATCCGTATATGTTGTTCAGGTCGATCAGAAGGTGCAGAAATAGCTAGAACTGAATGCGGAAAGTATGGAAAAACATCTCGTAATGTATTTAACCAGAAAATAGATTATGCTCCTGCGGAAGTATCTACTCGTTACGGAATCTTAGGTGTCAAAGTGTGGATTTCATATAGTCAAAAAAGAAAGGGGCGTGCTATATCCGAAACGTACTAAATATAGTAAATATCGTAAAGGCAGATGTAGTAGGGGTTGCAAACCGGACGGTACACAACTTGGTTTTGGAAGATATGGCACTAAAAGTTGTAGAGCTGGTCGTCTTTCATATCGAGCCATTGAAGCAGCGCGTCGGGCTATAATCGGACACTTCCATCGTGCTATGAGCGGACAATTCCGAAGAAATGGTAAGATATGGGTAAGAGTTCTCGCGGATATCCCTATTACCGGAAAACCTACAGAAGTAAGAATGGGAAGAGGAAAAGGAAATCCTACGGGTTGGATTGCTCGTGTGTCCACGGGACAAATCCTATTTGAAATGGATGGTGTGAGTTTGTCAAATGCTCGACAAGCCGCTACATTAGCGGCGCATAAACTATGTTCGTCAACCAAGTTTGTTCAGTGGTCGTAAGCTAATTAGTTAGTGGGGAAAAACCGGGCCGGGATTCAAAAGAATTAGGCGAAGTCTTTCTTCCTGAACGACGGAAGTTACTACTTGACTTTCTTATACTAGCTATTTGAAGATCTACCTTATCTTGTCTTGCTTATTTAAGCAAAAGGCGATCCACTATTGGTTGTAGTCTTCTTGATATATCAAGTCAAGAGGGCGAGGCTCCTAGCAATGGGAGGAAAGGGGAGTGGTGCGGTGGGCCTCTTTCGCATTTTGGTAGTTGTTCTCTTTTATTTTCTTTGTTTGATTTTCAAAGTTGGCGTTCGAATCAACCTGGACGGAAATACAAATTGTATCACGGGTTCGATTCCTGTATTGATTTTACTACACCACAATCTTTGCAATCCTAGGTCGCTAAAGGGAAATCCTAGTTTCGGATTGAGTCACTGCCCTTGCAAACAGAGATCGGAGAAGGTATCAGCCAGAGAAGGATGCTTAAGAAGACCGTACTATAGGAAGGATGACTAGCGGGAGATTCATAGGCTTCCCATAGAAAGAGCTTATTTTCTTACTCTCTATCAATTTGATCAAGATCAACTGCTTTTTAAGCTTTTGGATTGGGCTCTCGAATTGACTATTGAAAAGGAAGGGATATTGGGCGAGGTTTTGACTCTCTTTCAAAATATGCATCTCGAACCAGGTCTCCAACCGACACTGAAATTGCCCTTGTACTGGGGGTTCCCCTCTCAGGTCTTGCCACTCTCGCGGATTTGAGTACATCACGGAGGCGACGATCCGCAGGTTTGGGTGATCGACTTCTATCTCGATTGCCCACTCCTCTTCTCGTGGCATCAGACACCTCAGTCCTTGGAGGGGCATCTTGGTTCTGTCCACATTGGGAGGGTTGGGATTCTGTTGACGGATCCCCGACCTCCATAACAGGGGTAAGGGTAGGGGCATGAGGGTTTACAGGTTTTGCGGTTTGGGGTTTATTTTGGGGGTACACCGTTGTGGGTCAGGTGGTTTAGGAGGTTCTTGAGAGAGGTGAGCAATTTGAATTTGCTGCTTACTTCCTGCACTGCAGTAGGTTTTGCAGGCGCCTCAGATGGTTCAGAGGGCAAAACAGAGGGTTGCAGGTGTAATTGACTGGGCACAGGATCGTTTGAAGGTTGACGAGGGAGGGAAATTTTCATTTAGTTTCGGGCTCGAGGTGATTTCGGCTGTGTGATGGTGACTGGACCTCTAGATAGATGGGCCTGACTCGTGTGGATTAGCTGTATTGGGTGGGACTGGTGTGGGCAGGTCCAAAACATTGCCTTGTTTGGATGGACTGAAAACTCCTCTAAACTTTGGCTTAGGAGATTGGGACACATCTCCATAGAGAGAATGAAAAGGTTAGTAAATGATGGAGTCTTAACACGAATCTTTGGGAAAGTGGCCACAGCAGACCACTAAAGGTTCCAAGAGGAATACTGAGTTACTCGAGATCATACACACAGATATCTGTGGACCATTTCCTACCCCTTGCATGAATGGTCAGGGAGACTTTATATCATTTATTGATTACCACTCAAGATAGATGTATCTCTATCTTTTGTTTGATAAGGCAGAAGCACTTGATGCTTTTAAGGTTTTCAAAAACAGAGGTAGAGAGGAAAAAAAAAGAAAAATGGTAAGGTCAGATATGGGTGGATAATCTTACGGAAGGTACACAGAAAAGGGACAAGTGCCAGGAACATTTAAATTCCTTCGCTCATTCGTTGTAACTGTAACTCGGTCATGGATTTTCAAATTTCCGGCAGATAGTCCAAAAAAATAATGCATCCCAGATAGAGAACAGGCAAGAGTAATTTGAGAGCTTTGTTGATGTGCTGCCCCTGACCTGTGCTTTCCTGACTTCTGTTGCTCTCTTCCAACCTAACTTCTCCTCCCTTTCACTCTCGGGTTTGGGGCTCGTTCCTTGATGACATGGCCAGCCCCCTATTGGGCGACCGCAACCTTTGATGCCGATGCTCTTTGAGCTTTTTCGATGAAACTTTCACAGTCATTAAGTCCCATCAAGTACTTCGTGATCTTTACGGCCTTTCCCCCGCGTTAAAGGGTTTTTCATCAAATGCTCTTCAAGTTGCATTTGATGCTCGAACAAACTTTTTCCATCCGCGCTTTTCGGGAGGTTTCGTAAAAGAAGACCCAACCTAACGTCCGGCTTCGGAGGAACTGCCTATGCCGGAGGCATGGGCCTGCTAATGCTGGGTTCCACCCAGGGTTGTTGGTTGTAATTCAACGGATTCCGGCTGGTGTCAATAGAAAATAAAAAAAAAATCTTAGTATCCATCGAGAGGGTGGAGTTCCAGGTGAGTAGGCGGGGACTCTTATTGGACACCTATAATAGTTTCTAGAAGAACTCCGCTTTGGGAAATGGATTCCGCCAATGCTATACTGAGCACTATAGAAGCTACGAAGACCGAAAGGGCCCTTACCCTCCCCTTATTTAAAAATTCGAGTGGGTCGAAGGCGGGAGGTTCTTGAAATAAGTCTTTCGCCGCCCTATTAAGGGGTTCCCCACATTGGCAAGCCGGAGGTCCGATCATTTCTAACAAACTTGCCCCAAAGCGGGGTCCTAAAAACGACGGGTGACCTATTAGTGGAAAAAGGGGGTCCGCATTTCTATTAGAAGCATGATTATTCCGGGTTTGATCTTCCTGGAACAACCTTACTTGTGGCGTTCTCGAGGTTAATTTTCAAAATAGTTGAAACATAATGAACACGAAATAAAGTTACTCGAGTAATTCAAATGTTATAAAAGAAATTTACCGATTTTTCTCGGGTTGTCGCTCCGCGCGCGGTCCAGAGCGGAATGATAGAAATAAATAGTAGGACTGGGGAAATCCAGAAACCAAGTTCTGGTCCTGCTCTCAAGTAGAGGCTTTCTGACAACTCAATCGAGCATGCAAGATAGGTTGCCTTACTAGGGTTTGGTACCCAAGCCGAGGCAGGAAAAGTGGTTTCCACTTTTATCTTCCTCCCTTCTGGTTTAATGACTTTTGTTCTTTGCAGAGGCCATAGCTCGATCCGCACCTCCTACTGAACCAGTCGTTGAGGCCTCAAAACCTGCTGACAATCCTGCTCAGCCTCCAAAACGAAGGAAAACTCGTTCCTCGTCCCGTATCACTGAGGTACGTCGTTGCCTTGACTACTCTCGCTTCATGGACTTTTTCCTTTTGGAATCTTTTCCTATAGGTGCTTCCTTTAGGATGCCTCCACGAAGCAGGTCACACAACCTTCTGCCTCCCCAGAGTCTCAAACCCATCCGGAGAACGAGCCTTTTTAGGTATCTGGCCTTTTTTCCTTTGCCATTCTTAAATCTGTGATCCTCGCTCTGGGCTAATGTCTCTACTCTTTCTAGGTAAGGGACTCCTCTACAACTCCGGTAGTAGAAGGCCTTCCTGCTTCCCCTGTGCATGTTGACCTTCCATCTGCTCCTATTGTTGACAAGGATCTAGAGGAAGAAGGATCCTCAGATGGCCATTCAGCGGGGAAAGTGGTTTCGCAAGTGGTCAGGGATCTATCAGCCATGGAGGTGCAGGAGCCTGTAAGTGAAGCCTTTTTTTTGTTTTTGCATTATTTTTCAAGAAATTGAAAATTATCTCATCGCTCTAGCATCGATTCACTCAGGATGTGGAGGTGCTGAATCGAGTGGGGGTTCTTGCTACTTTATCATCAACTGAACAGGTGACTCTATCTCCTTTTCACACCTTTCTAAAGAATCAATTTATTGACACTTTGGATCTCTTGAGGCACATACTTCCGCTCCTATCGCTCTTCAAGTCTCTTTTAGCCCTCTCTTTCTTCCTCGAGCACATGTCTTCTGGTTCTGTGAAGAGCCTTTCGAGCAACTTTATTCGAGCTTAGAGAAAAGTACGATTGCGGAGGAAGTCCCTACTCCCGAACCTGACTCGGACCCTGCCACTGCTCGAGCACGAGAATTGATCAAAAACATCCTTCAAGGCAGTTTGGCAGATTTGAGAAAATCTGACCGTAGGGAGGACTTTAGCCAGGCTCTCGATCAGCTGCTCACAGCCCTTCCTTCTGACGCCGTTCTTGTCGAGCTGAAAGAGAGGCTGCCTTCCTTTCTTTGTTAATGACTTCGAGTTAGTCGCTGTGGAGGAGAGTTCAAAGATGTTGGAACGCGTCTCCGAGGGGGCTCCCAAGGTGAAGCAAGGGTATTCTAAATCATCCCAACTCGAGGGTCGCGAGCTCATGGAGATTTATCTTTATAGAAGCGTTGCGCTTTATCTGGCGAAATGAGATGCTTCACCAGCAGAACTTCATGGTACCGGCAAACCCTCATAATCTTATAATTCAAAAAACTACAGAAGATGAAGAGATTTTGAGGAAGACTTGCATCTTAAAGAAGGGAAATCAGGTGCTGATAAATTGGATTCCTCCGGATGCCCAGGATATAAAAATAAATGTTGACGGCGCTTCGAGTGGAAACCCGGGACCGGCAGGAGCGGGAGGGCTTCTGAGAGATTTTACTGGTAAATGGTTAAAAGGCTTTGTCATTAATGTAGGAGTAGCAACTAATACCACCGCTTAATTTTGGGGAATTTTGAAAGGTCTGGAACTGGCGTGGGAGTTGGGGTTTAGGAGTCTTCTTCTTGAAAGTAACTCCCAGAACTGCTTGCATCTCATTAAGCATGCCACGACTCAAGATCCCCATTTTAACTTGATTCTTAATGTTCGAAGATTGATGGACAGACAGTAGGACTTTAGGCTACAATTTAGGGGGCGAGAGGCTAACAATTGTGCAGATTTTCTAGCCAAAAGAAGCTTGAGCTATCCGCCAGGTTTATTCATTTTGGATGAACCCCCTGAAGCTTTGAGGCCGTTGCTAAGTCATGACATTATAGGGGTGTCACTCCCCAGATATGTATGCTTGTAATTCTGGGCTTCAGCCCTTCCACTAAAAAAAAAAAAAAGAAAAATGAACTGGCCGCTTATCTCGCCATGTGGCTATCCAAGTTCATTCTTCCCGGGGTGAACTTTGAGTGCATTTCATCAGATCATTTTTTAATAGCAGCGAAACTGGCAAAGGGACAATGCATTGCGCTTGGTCTCTGGTTTCGTTTGGGGCTTTATGCAAGGTGGGATGAAATAGTAAGATATTCTCAGATGTCCATAGGGAGGTAGGCCATCCAGAACTTCATGTCCACTCCTTTCCTCCAGATGTTTTTGTATGAACGATTTAAGGACTATGGTCGAGCTGAAGTAAACATAACTATAGAAATATATACCTGGCCTGCTTCCCATTCATTCTTTTATAAAGATGCTCTTCGGCTGGGGCACATTGCTTTCGCTTCTGTAATAGAGGCGCTTTAATAGGCGCGCTTGGCTAAGGAATAAAAACCTTGGTCCGCTTTCATTTGTATAGTCCGGTCATTTCTTATCTCTTTCTTCTCTATCGTTGAATTCTGGGAAAGAGTGCACCAGGGAGGTGAAAAAGCAGGAAATAGGGAAGTAGAATAGTTGGCACACGTTAGTCAATCCAGTACGTACGTCGCTTTCGTTCTTTCCATTCAATATCTCATTCCCGGTCGATCTGTTCTATTCAGCCAATCCCTTGCTGCTTGCTTCATCCTGTCTTGCCTGGTCATCGGTCGTACCCTATATCTTTGAATCTAGAATCGAATCTGTGTCGGCATCTGTCCCACTGGCTGTTGAAGGTGCTGGCTGATGAAAGACATCCCCAGAATGCCCCCTTTCGTGCCTATCTCACTTGTTTACAGCTCTTATTGGTCTTTTCTTTTAGCGCTGCTTTCACATGATGCAATATCTAGGCTTCCTAGACCTGCTCTCTCGCCCAAGCCTCATAGCATTCATATGAAAAGCACTAAGTATTCCCTGCCTGCTCAGATGCGTCAATCCGCCTATCGGTATCCTTTTCCTGGAAACTGAAATCTTTCAAGCAAGCAGTAGTCATAGGCATCTTCATACTCAAGCCATCAATCGACATAGTAGTTAAGCAAGCAAAGCCAGTCCGACCTTCCCTCTCTCCTATAAAAGTAATTAAAACTATTATAGCGCAAAATAATGGGCATATCATGAGAGAAAGAGTACCAGCTCCAGCAGTTCCAGCTTCTACTCTTCCTCCCGTTGCTGCTTGCTTGCGCGAACCTCCTACTCGTATTAATGATCAAAATCCAAGCCGGATACGAGTATTAGTATTCATAGGCAAGCCCGCTCGCCACAAGAAAGCCCTTCCCCATCGAGTCGAGTAGCCTCGAATAGCTCTCTTCTCCCTCTTTCCTTTCGCATACTCCTCTGTCCTTTGTCCTTCTCCTCCGAGCAGTAGCAGCAGCTGGAGAGTCGGTAATTCAATTGGGATAGTAGGGGGACGGTGCTTCGGGTTAGCACTCTCTCTTTCCGTCGGTGAACAAGTATCATTCGTTTGGCCGGCCCTAAATCAGCATTGAAATTATTTTTTTCCATGTTTGCTTTTGACAAAGTGGTTCTCAGTGAGTTCAATTTAATTTCATCGAACCTTTACTTACTCTCCTTTATTTAGCGAAGAAATCAATGGTAATAGCGCACAATAGCGGAAGAGATCAATAGCAATGATCGAGCTTCCGAAGGAATCAAGAATGTAATACCCAAAACTTAGAGGTTATGGGCTGGCTTGACATTCATAGCTCTGTTAGCGTCATCGTCATAGAGGCTAAGTCCTTAGAGACTTCTCTTTCCCCAGCCATAAACTGATCAGGAGAATAAGGTAAAGGTATTCCCGGTGAGCCGTTAGCATAGTTCGTTGAACGCTCGCACTGAGACTGTTACACAGCTAATTTAATAGAAAGATGATAGATTTAGATTTTTGCATTTTCGGGTTCATGAGCTTCATTCTAGAGCTTTTAGCCGAGTGGTAAGAAGCAAATTCGAAGGGTTGGTGGTAACTAACTGAGCCGAAAGGCGAACTTAACGACCGCGGGTTGGTCAGATCATTTCATTAATTGTTGCATGAAATTCGATCTACTTTTATCAATCATAAAATAAGAAAGTGACTAGTTTTACAGCGGATCCTGCTCTATGAAAGCGGCATGACAAAAGTCAATTCAAGACCACTCTGGCTGGAAGCACTCAATTCGATACCATCGGTTGGAAACACTAAATGGGTTTATCCTATATAAATAAGGTAGTCGCCTGTTTACAGAAGAGATAGGAATCAAAAATCAATAGCTTCACACGCCTTTTCCGCTATTTCTTTTCTTTCTTTTGTTCCTCGATCTCGAGATCTCTCATACATATTTTGTTACATTCCAGAATCCTTGTACCTAGGTCCCAGGCTGCCTCATAATAGGTACTGCAAACAGCCGTGTTGGTTGGTTAGACGATCATGCAAGTAGAGGATCGGGGAATAGCCTTCCGGGAAAGCAAGAAAGATTCCGGATAGATGGAATTCATGGTTCGAATTGGCTCAAGCCTATCAGAGAAAGAAAAGGAAGAATTTCTTTCTTTGCTTAAGGAGTTCATTGATGTGTTCGCATGGTCCTACCAAGATATGCCTGGAATTTATCCTGAAATCGTGCAACACAGGATTCCCACTTATCCAGATGCTAAGCCAGTGAAGCAGAAGGAGAGGAAGGTGGATTAGATTGATCCCACGAATTCATCAGTTGAGGAATTGCTTATGTGATGGGAGAGAACAGAACGCACTCCTAGACCTGCCCCCTGCCCTTCCAGCTCGAGCTCACAGACCCGTCTTCGTCAATTCCAAATGGAACTCGATTTCGAACCCTTTCTGGATCATCATTTGTTTCATCCCTGACAACCGAGCCCGATACTAAAGCGCCTATATTCTTGCTTCTTTTCCAGGTTTTTATTTCTAGCCTCTTTTGATTTAGATGCTTTTGAAACGGCTTATTCTTCTTCGGACTCGGATGCCCACAGAGCGGTATTCTTTCGCGCAATTGCTAAAGCATTTGGTCTCGCTATGGCTAGCTTGTTTCGGAGCGCGCTAGCGCATAGCACAACCAAATGGAGGTGTGGATGGGCTCGGAAAGGAAGAGTTTCGATTCCAAGAGCTGTAGGAGAGAAAGATTAGGATATTTCGTAGGTTAAGGGAAAGAATCATGTCTGACGCCTAAGCCGCTTTAGTAGGGACGGATCCCATCATAGCACTCTAAGAAGGGAACTATTGAAGCTTCCAGCTTTTCACCTATATGGATTTTGTGAGCGTAAGTAAGTAGACACGATCTTCGTTCGGCACGCGTCCAGTCCAAACACAGTCTTGCTTCTATAGCTCTCCTCTCTGGTTGCGCGTTCAACAACTACAACCTTAACACTGCCTGCGCTCCGAGGCCGCTTTTGACGCTGACACTGCTCC
The DNA here is from genome assembly GCA_903798255.1 of Fraxinus quadrangulata. Taxonomy (NCBI): domain Eukaryota; kingdom Viridiplantae; phylum Streptophyta; class Magnoliopsida; order Lamiales; family Oleaceae; genus Fraxinus; species Fraxinus quadrangulata. The sequence continues at coordinate 20,666 of CAIGRB010023484.1, forward strand.
GGACAACCCTCGCTGCTTCGCTCACCCGCGAGTTGCGAAAACTTCCTTCTGGATAGGTCTCCTACGAAAGAATGAAACTCCCTAAAGGCTGTTTAAGTCAAGGGAAGATTAGAGAAAGCTACCAAACTCCACATGTCGGATAAGGTAGGTCGAATCAATCAGTGGAGCACCTGCCTCATGCTAGCCAGTCTGTTCTTTACCATTATTGCCTCCTACCCTGCCCACCGCCCCGGTTCTAAGCCAACCCTTACTTATCTATTTATCTGCCACCCCTGCTTCGCCATAGAGTTAGGAAGGCCTCCGCAAGCTGCTAAAAGATTTCAGTTTCAAACCAGGAGGCCTTATCTTTTTAGGAAAAAGAGCTTTCGTACGGTCTCTTAGTAAACTAACTACCTGAACAAGAGTGTGATAGGTCACTCAACGTTAACACCCTCCTCAACCCTCCGCCCTTTATTCGAATGGCGGTTTCCGCTTCCTTCCCCATACCATAGAAAAAGGGCTTTCCTACTCTGCTTCTGATTTGTCGGATTATTAGGAAAGAGTTGATACGAATGATTTTGATGCTGAGGGATCGGGATTTGCTTCTTCCCTAGGAACCTGCTTCGGCTGGAGCTTAAGATTCGGCTACTTCAAATGCCCCTCTTCCCCTTGCTTTGGAATCGAATCATCAGTCCTTCCCCGCCTTTGAGAAGGGGGTGATCTTCGTTGAGTATGCAAGCTATTATGAATTACGCTGTTGTTCGTCCTTACGAACGAACCGATCAAGCTATGAATGACGTCGACCATAGCGGAGGAGGAATGGTTAGCCTATCCCTCGGTATTGGGTCAAGATACGAAACTTGGAAGAGTAGGGGTCAACCTTAGTTTAATGCTCAGGGTGGAACCTTATATACAACTAACTGAATCAATCTAAAGTCAAATCCTCACCTTCGGAGCGGGAGAGCTTCAAATCAGCCTTAGTAGAAAGCAATGACAGAGATATAGTAGGAGTTCAGCCTTAGACATTTTTTGGTATGAAAATCTTCATCGTACCCAGCCGGGCCCGCAGGTCTTTCGCTGAACCACCAATGTCTCCTAAGGCAGCGACGAGGACGCAACGGTTGGCCGCTTGATGAGCCTCACTCTCTTTGAGAAATGATGTGCGCTACACCGCTAGCCTTATTCCATACAGCCATCGGAATATCTGCTTACCAGGGCAGATGCCCCTTTCTTCTTTTAAGCTTAATAAGATTCGGGATTTTGAACTAAAGCCTTAGCCCTAGCGGAGACTTCAGAACTTTGGATTTGAATAAAAAACTACGTCCCCATCGGCTTTAGGAAGGGCCTTAGCCTTAGCTCCAAGATCTCCGTTTGCACCAGGATCTACTTGTTTAGCCGCATACCACACCAAAATATGGTGTGATAAAGAGAAGAGAGTGGTGGCTTTACCGGTTTCTACAACTAGCCATTGGTCTACGATGAGCTCTTTACGTGAACTACTGAGGAAGGACCACCCTTTCTATATGGATTCTACCGTTGGACTTCTTCCATAGGTTCACGGTCATCAATAGCCTATTATCTTTTACGAATTGAGGGTGATCAAAGATCATCATGGACCTACGCATGTCCAGCACGGACCTGTCCGCTAACCTACTTCTCATATAGGGTTCCAAGGTCAATAAGAGAGGGAGATAGATCATCGGCAGAGGGAAAAGAAGATGGACTTGTCAATGTCTTTATGGCTTTCATAGTCCTTCTTTCTGGCAGTCCTGCCTATTTGCTCTTATACGTGAACTTAGGAATTTATCTCATCGATGACTACGACCGTTTGTCATACTTTTCTATATGATTTAAACTAAACCATGGGACTTCATCTATACGTCCTTGGGTCGAGATTAGCACGAAGGAGATCGGAGATGCACTAATCGTCTGATGAATGGTATACTGGGAGTGAATCTTTTCTTTTACATAATTAATGATGCTCTTCGATGCGCAGCAAGTATACATAGACCCAGTCTCTTTTCGGGTCTCTCTTTCATGGCATGCTCTTAGAGCAGGGTGATTTTATGCTCCATTTCTTCTTCTTCTAGTACAGGATCATCTGTAACAAAGCCTGACTTATTTATATATTATGCTATTCGATCGATTTTGGCTGCTGCATGTCTGTCGATGGGCAAGTCTTCTGGATTCAGTTCTTACTTATTGGGTGGGAATCTTCCTGATAGCATGCCTTTCTACCAGGGTGGTGGATTCATTTCAGGGTCAGCTGAAAGAGTAGTCTATGATAGTAGTGATCGCCTCGAGCCATTGGATGAGAGTGAATTGTAGCGTGTAAACTCCGGTTTCAAAGCAGCTTCTGGTCCCTCGATCTGAGCAGCATCTCTTTATCGTCCGAGGGTCAACTTTGAATCCCTAGCGAGATAAAGTTATCTTACCGCAATTGGTAAATGTTGACAAATAAACAAATAAAATCAAGAAGACCTTCAGCCTACCTCGAAAGGACGCTTCTTTTGAGCGAGCTTGTTCTTGGTCCCAAGGGAAAAATGGGATCAAAGAGCTGCTGCTTCTTCACGCTTGGGTTGGGCTCTTCGAATGGTCAACAATGGCGAATAGCAGCTGTGGTAACTGATGATTGATGCAGGCTTGCCGTAGATAAGGGAGTAGACTCACTTCTCTGTAAAGGTTCCTTGGTCATTAACAGAATAGGGGTATCTCTTATCGATTTGACTGGTAACACTCATCACTTCCTTCCCTCGACCGGGAGTAGGCTTTTGAGAGACCACTCTTTTATGGATGAAACCTGGAAGCCATAAAGCATACTTCCCTGGTCATCAATAGCACAGCTAAGGAAGAAGGGGTAAGCCACGGATCTACTCCCACTGTTCGTCTACCGGCTCACTGGGATACGTACACCCTGCTGGAGATCCTTTACTAAAACCTTGGAAAGCCACCTCTTCTTCGTTTTGCTTTTCTGTCCAAGGCTCTTTCGGAGCGGAATGAATTCTGCTTTGCAGGTATTTAATACAAAGATCCTAAGCAGTAGGAGATGACATGCGAGTATATGCTATAACAGTAACTATGATTTTGGAAAGGCATTTTAGGCCGGGAGTTTGATCAGAGTCCTCTTATGTTTGTCAGACGAGGGGAATGAATTTAGCCATATATATTCCCTCACTGCTTCCTCAACGTGGTTTAAAAGCCAGGCTAGTGGCCTTCTCAGCCTTTCTTTCAGCAGATTCTGATGCTTCAGCTTCTTCAGACTTTAGATTTGGAAAAGAAGCTCGTGAAGGAAAAGTCACTCGCCCGTAAAGCATCATGACACAAGGGAAGGGAAAGCGCAATAGCAACCCATAAGCTTTACTAAACTAATAAGGGCATTCCATTGATAAGGATAGAAAGAGCGATCCACGTAAGCCATTAAAACCAAGCTTGATAAGATAAGAGCACTCTAAGACGAAGAGGACCAGGTCAGACATCGCCCTAGGTCATAGAAAAGGTTGAGGAGGGCATATGATTGATCTAAAGATTCAAGGGAGCTAGACCAAGCCATCCTGATCGCCCCATACCTTTGAAAGCCCACCAGCTAGCATTCGAAATCAGAAGAATAGCGAACTGGAGCGAACCTATATTATGTAATAAAGCCAATTGTAAGCAAGATCGATCATCAGAGAGATAGTATCGGACGAGACAAGCTCCTGCGTCTACAAGAGATCCTGCAGTTTCAGCTTCGACACCAGCGGCTACTTAAGCTGAAGCTCCTGTTCAAGGGAAGGGCGGCTACCAGCTGCGTCCTTAGAACCAACCTTAGACCATTCTCAAGAACCCAGAAGCAAGAAGAAGAGAAAGCCCAGCCAAACCTTATCAACTCCCTGAGACAGCTATTGGCATCAGGTTTTCAGAGTCCTAGCACCCCCGGAAAAAGCTACAGGCTCTCGTTCGGAAACCATCCTAAACTCCCCCCTATAAAGCCTTCCCCTCGTTTAAAGAAAGCCCTCTCCTTGAGCTAGACAGCGAGTCAGCATTCGTCCAACTATTTAGGTTCATGATCTTTCGCCCTGGTCTGAGGACGAGAGGATTCCTTTCCACCGACACCTGATCCAAGGGGATCAGACAACCACAGGATGGAAGAAAGGTTTTTTGAAAGATTGATATATGTTCATAACCGGACTTCCTGCTAGCACGCCCCACTCCTAACTGCATAAGAAATCAAACCCGAAACAAAGACGGCGGAGGTTTTTATTCCTGCTTGTCCGCTAGCCAGTAAGTGCTTGGCCCTGGGCATTATTGATTAAGTGAGAGAGGACTCCCACTTTCGCTCTCCCATCAGTGTGACTAAACTCATCTCCGTTTGCTACTCGCCTGGCCTTAGCCTCTGATCTTTCATCCCTGCCTTCTCAATCCAAGAAAGCTTCTAGCTTTTTATTTCTTCTATCCTAGTCCTTTGAATCGAGCAGGCAAGGCTAAAACAAATATTTGTTGAATAGGGCTAAACGCTTGTCAGTTCTCATAGCGAGGCCTTTCTTATTGGATTGAAGCCAACACAAGATAAGCGATTGCCTGACCTTTATTTTCAGAGTCCCTCAAGCCCCCTATCGATAAAATAAAAAGGGGAAAGGCACCGGACGCCGGTGCATGCCTCTAAAGATCGCTTCCTCTAAGAATAGATATCCCTTGCCCTGGCTTGATTACGAAGAAGAGGCTGTCTCAGATCATGAGAGAGTCGAAGCCCTACGGCTAGGACGTAAGCCAGCCGGAAACCGACTAATCTACTTTAGCATTTATTTGCCACAAATGGGTGGACTGAGATCCAAATTCTTCTCTGTCAACGGCTTAGAGTACTCGATGACTGCATACGTAAGAAAGTAGCGTTTTATTTTAGCTAACAACTTTCTATTTTTTTTCTCTGTTAATGGATTGGAAAATGCATTGAATTGCATACAGCATACGTATGAAATTAACACCTCCCCTGCGGTGCCATCAATAAGAATCGAACCAACCACAGCCCCACTACTTTTTATTCCAAGGTTTGGCACTCTGTTGACATTTGTTTTTTTCGCTGAGTAAGCAATGTCTTTCCCGCTCCGGTACTCAAAAGTCTTATTTGCGGAGAAGGTTTTCAATTTTGAACTGCTTCTATAACTGCATATGCATCTTTCTCCACCATAGAAAATTTAGCTTCAGCATTGAATATTTTGTGCATGGCTAATGAAAGCAGTATAGGCTTCATCAATTTCCTCATCATTTTCCTGCAACAAGATGCAACGGATGGCGTGAACATCATAATATTAAGTTTTTATAGATCCGGTCGCAGGGTTATGGCATCCTTGATTTCATGAAATGCTTTCTTTGTACAACAACCTATTCAAACTAATTTATATTCCTCAGCATGAAGCTTGTAGACTCATTACGCTCTTCGATTTGACTCGTCGGCTCTGCGCGTTCTAGCTAGCAAGCAAGCACAGCAAAGCAGCATGAGTCTTTCGCGCTAATTCCATCAGTTGTTGGGGGAGGGTGGTCGTAGATCCGCTGATAAACTCATTTGGAAACTGACCCCTTCAGGAATATTCACCACAAAATCTGCATATGCACTAGCCACAACCATTGAAGATGAACCAAACCTTCCAGTTCCAAACTGTCAAGACCATCGCTGGCCACCCCCACTCTCAACAAACTCAAATACTTCCTATGGCTCTGTGCCCATAATCGTCTTCCAACCAAGAGCCATCTGCACCACATACACATTATAGCTGAAAACTTCTGCCCTCACTGTCCTTTCGAAACGGAAACTGTTCTCCATGTGCTTCGAGACTGCACAAAAGCTAAAACTAGATGGAGGGAGTCAATTTCACCCAACAACCCCCAGAGGATATCCTCACTTGGCTCAAAACCAACTGTCTCAATCAGACAGCGCACACCAATCAAATCCCATGGAACACATTGTTCACCTTCACATGCTGGCACCTTTGGCTTCAAAGGCATTTATAAAAGAAAAACTAAATATGAGCGAAAATTGGACCCTACCACAATCATTGCCAAAGCTGCCGAATACCATTTCCTATCACCATCTACCTCAGCAGTTCGCCAATGACGCATCAAAATGGTCAAATGGAAACCGCTAGACATTGGATGGATGGATAAAGCTGGACACGGATGGCTCCTCAAAGGGTAACTCAGGACCGGGCGGAACAGGAGGCTGGATGGAATGAAGGGGACGATGGATTGCAGGATTCTCCATCCACATTTTGAAAAGTTCTGTTAGGTTCTTAGTAGCAATCGGCGACCTTTTCTTCTTTTACTTCACATAGCTTTTCGTCTCTTTGATAGCTGGAAGTTCTCCAAAAGTATGAAAAGCTGGAGGACTTTGTACCATCCATTCCGGTGTGGTTGGATTCTGTTCAACAGCCCAAGGACTTGGAGCACATCTTTTGTTCTTTCCACTGCTTGAAGTGATTGTTACGACCACGAAGAAACGACAAATCCCAACTACGGATATATAAGAGCCAAAACTGCTAAGGGCATTCCATCCAGCGTAAGCATCTGGATAATCTGGAATGCGACGTGGCATACCCGAAAGCCCTAAGAAATGCATAGGAAAGAAGGTCAGATTAACCCCGAAAAAAGTGATCCAAAAATGGATTTGACCTAAAGTTTCAGGGTATGTCCGACCAAAGATTTTACCTACCCAATAGTGAAATCCTGCAAATAAAGCAAAAACGGCTCCCATAGAAAGTACATAATGGAAATGTGCAACCACATAATAAGTATCATGTAGAGCAATGTCTAGCCCAGAATTTGCCAGAACTATTCCAGTGAGTCCTCCTATGGTGAACAAAAAGATGAACCCTACAGCAAATAACATGGGTGTTTTGTATTGTATCGAACCCCCCCACATGGTAGCGATCCAACTAAAGATTTTGATTCCAGTGGGGACAGCTATGATCATGGTAGCTGCGGTGAAGTAGGCACGGGTATCAACGTCTAAGCCCACAGTAAACATATGATGAGCCCAAACAAGAAATCCAAGGACGCCTATACTGATCATGGCATAAACCATGCCTAGATACCCGAAAACCGGTTTTCCCGAAAAAGTAGAAACGATATGACTTATGATACCGGATCCAGGCAGAATGGGAATATACACCTCTGGATGACCGAAGAACCGAAAGAGATGCTGGTATAATATTGGGTCTCCCCCTCCAGCGGGATCAAAAAAGGTTGTATTAAAGTTTCGATCAGTTAATAACATGGTAATTGCCCCTGCCAGTACCGGAAGTGATAATAAAAGTGGGAATGCTGTCACTAGAACGGACCAAACAAATAGGGGTGATCTATGCATAGTCATTCCAGGTCCACGCATGTTGGAGATAGTTGTTATAAAATTGATAGAACCTAAAATGGATGAAACACCAGATAGATGAGGACTAGAAATTGCTGAATCAACTGCTCCTCCAGAATGGCTGGTAATACCACTTAAGGGCGGATAGACCGTCCACCCAGTTCCGCTACCCACTTCTACTAAGGCTGAGCTTAATAGGAGCAAGAGACTTGGTGGCAACAACCAGAATGAAATATTATTTAATCGTGGAAATGCCATGTCAGGCGCACCTATCAGAATCGGAACAGACCAATTACCAGATCCACCTATCATCGCCGGCATAACCATAAAAAAGATCATTAAAAAAGCGTGAGCCGTTATTAAAACATTATAAAGTTGATGATTCCCACCAAGAATTTGATCGCCGGGTCGTGCTAATTCCATACGAATCAGTACTGAGAAGCATGTGCCCATCACTCCAGCAATGGCACCGAAGATGAAATATAGAGTCCCTATATCTTTGTGGTTAGTGGAGAACAGCCATCGGACCGGATTTGTCATAAAATTGAGATGATTTTCTTGTAGCTCCGCTTCTTGCTCTAAAAATGAAGAAAGACTTGTCGGAAATGGCCGGTTGGGTTGGTCCAACCAAGAAAGGCATGGGAGTCTTTGGGCATGGAAAGCTTCGCATTCTTTTCGATCTTGTACCCAGGGTTTGGTACACTGAACACCAACCCAATCTTGATGAAAAAAAGAAAAGTAGAAGCAACTACATCAAGAACCTCTATTCCTTACGTGAACGGACGCTTTCTTTGAACTAATTCATAGGCGCTTTCAATTAGTTAGACTTCACATCACACACTCTCACTATATAAACAAATAGTTGAAGCGGTCCTGAGCGTGACATCTGCTCGTAAGTGGTCTTAATTTAGGAATTTTTATTATTCTTAATAACAATTAAGCTTTTGGGCACACAACAACACAAACAAGTTAAGCGCGAGGTTTTTCCTCTGGTAAAAGATTGGTATTTCGGTGGGTAGGGAAGGAAATGGGCTGGTGTGGCGCGCCATACACTGAAGGATAACTCGGCCAGGAGTACAGCGTTGTTGATAGACGAGGAGTTTTGGGGCTGTCCGTTGGAGAAAGAAAAAGAGGTAGGCTTTTTGTAAATGAGAGAATTGAACCCTCTTAATTTCTCATAGCTCAAAGGAAGTCGAGTCCATCCAGAGCGAATGGACTGTTATTTTAAACTTTAATAAAAAAAAGAAAAGTGCTAGGTCAAAAATAGAAAAGGCCATACGCATCGAGTGCACCGAGAACGAAAGAAAGCTGACCAAGAAAACGTTCTAATCTACCTTAGTATCTGAACCCTCGCTGCAAACAAAAACAAAAGATAAGGAAACCATGCCTTGCTCAGAAATGGATTCACCTAGCGCGAGGCCCCTGCAGCTGCTACCGCTCAATTTCTCCGAGGAGAGAATCCCGCCATTGCAGCTTCTTGCCTTTGGTGGTCTTGCCAGCATTCGTTTAGGAAGTCTAGGTTTGCTCGAAGAACTTCTCTAAAGAATAAAGAATGGGGATTGCGTACGCCCCCAGCAATTTGAAAAAGGCGATGGAGAGTGAGAGAGAATGGAGCTCCGGAGGCTTTTCTTGCTAATCTTATCCGGTGAGTTGCCTTTTCACCTCTCTGATTTTGATACTAGACATTTTTGTGCTCTTGTGCTTTTCTTATGAGACCGAAAATGAATGCTTTCTTTGCAATCGTTGGTGGCTAATTAGTTTCTGTTACAGCTTGTTCCATCTTTCTTTATTTTTTTCTTATTTGATCTTAAGTTCTGGTTCTCTTTGTAAACCTGCTTTCTTTAGCTCTCTCCTGCTAGCCTTAGGGGGATGAGGGTGCTTCTCAGCCATCAATCAGAATCTCTTCCAAGAAGAAATCCCATCCGTCCATAGGCTTGCTGACCAGCAGATCTCTCAGGTCAAGACCAACTCATCTTTACACTCTTTGGACCTCCAGTCGCCTCTCACCTCCTGGTCCAGACGAATCCAACCAATCAGATCCTTGCCAACTCGGCCACCTGGACGCGGGATCCAATGAGAATGCGACAGCAAAAGCAAACTACTACCCCCCGGTAAGCCTAAACGCTCCATCTTTAACTGCCAAGTCAGCTCCCTTTGCCTCCGATATGGATAAAACAAGGTCCAAGAACAAGAATCTTTCTATTTTTGAGCCGTTCACATGCTATTCTCACAAAGCAAAAACTACCCGAAATGGAAACTCACAAGCCAAAAAGCTTCCACCCCCATTTACTCTGAATAATCATAACCACCTCTCTTGCCCCTGGGAAAGGGATTGAATTTTCAAAGAATGCCATTTCTCCTGAACCAAAAAAGGCCCAAGACACGCACTTGGAGTTCAGGATTTGAAGAATTATAGAATAGAAAGCTGTTGAACCTGACCTATCAAAGGGAAAGGTCTTTTTTATCTCTAATACAATCCGTCAAAAGGCCCTAGCCAAGTGGAAAAACAGCTTAATCGGCCATGTGGTGGGCAAAAGACCATAGTACAATACCCTTGAAATACCACCTAGAGAAAGCATGGAAAGTTGCTGGCAGTTTCGAAATAAAAACCCTAGCAGACGGCTTCTTTTTGTTTCAATTCACATCAGCTGAAGATTGTATCAAAATCCCGGAGTCCGGCCCTTGGTATATTCTTTGCAAACCGCTCCTTATTAAAAAGTGGGATCCTAGCTCAAAACCTAAAAGAGTTAACCTACACTCGGTTCCCATTTTGGTTAAACTCCCTTGACTTTATTTGCAGTTTTGGGATAATGAAGGTATTGAAGCTATTGGCGGCTACCTAGGTGTCCCTTTGTATGTTGACGGACCCACAGCCACCGGGTTTCGCCTAACTTTTGCTCGCATTTGCGTTGAAATAAACCCTTTCATTTCTCTTCCATATTTTATCACCATAGATTCCAATGATGGAAACCAGATCCTTGAAAAAAAAAATGCCAAACCTTTCTTCCTTCCCTTTAAAACAGCCAGCTCCAAAAAGAAAAAAACCAGCACAGATGATAAAAGAAAAAAAAACCTGGTTGAAGAGAGCAAGCCTCAAGAGTTTTCCGAAAACAGATTTGAGATTCTAAACGTGTGTGAGGAAGAGATTGACACTGAACTCCCAACGGTTGAGGCTAATTCATCAGAATCTGAACCAGGCCAAAACTTGCACTCTCATTGGCTTTTGGTGCCATCGAGAAAAATTGTATCCATTTTTCCATCTCATTCTGGCCCTAAAGACTATCTTCCTCCTATTTATGGCTGCTTTCTCCACAGGACCTAGAAGAGCTCCCATTATTCTTCCAGCTCAATGCCTGAAAACCTGTTATTCTCTCACCCGGTTGACAGCATCGCTTACTATTCTTTCCGCGGTTTCCTGCACATCTATAGGAGAAAGACCCCCCCTCCTACTTGAATGGGTTGTATTATTCCTTCATGTATATCCAATAATGCGTAGTAGTCGTGTAGTGCCATTACGCTTAGTAGCTCTGTTTGCGGTATAAGTGTCCAATATGCCAAATATCCGATGGAAACACATGGAAGTAGTATGCTTAAATTTTCTGCTAAGGAAGAGAAGACCTTCTCTGTAAGGACGCAACTTGAAAGGAGGGCGAGTAGTCTACTCGAATTTGGGGGTTCGGGGTCGGATGATGACAATGACCCTACCAAACGAAGATGGAAAGCAGTTTCGAAAAGCTGCATTGACACAAGCATTTCTCTAATTCGCGAATTAATTTTAAATTTAGTGGTTGACACCACGAATGAGAGTTTGCGTGCTGGTCTTGCAAATCCGAGTACTCAGAAATGGAATTCGGCTATAAGAACCGCCCTTGAGGAGCGGTTTGGACATTCTCGATACAATTGGAGACGCATTGCCCACTTCCTCATTGTTAGTAGTGAACTAACAATGGAAGGCGAGCAAAGCCCATTTTTTCTTAAAGTTATCGACTTGGTTAAAGAACACTAGGGATCTGCTGTCGGTATTGGAAACGTGTTCAGTTCTTTGATCCATGATTAGTAAGTGAAGTAAGGATGATATTTTCTTTGATCTATTATGGAAAGAAGGAAGGCCAGCGGGTGGAGAATAGCGAGGGGGAGGGCGGCGACCCTTGCTTGATTTTTCCGTGAGGAGGGGAAAAAGAAATTTTATTCTAAAACGAAGTATATATTATCTGTAAATCGTCTGATTTTCTCTTTTTTCTTTCTATTTTTTCTATTTCTTACGCAATTCGAAGACTATTCGGCGACACAGTAAGACTGTTTGGCGACACAGTAAGATTCTTTTCCGATTCCTTTAATCTTGGCTCTTTTTTTCTTTCTTTCGTTCGTTTTCTATGTCTTAAGCATAGTGCACGAAAGAAGAGTATGGCATCTCTGCTTTATGCTTGATAGTTCAAGTAGGTAAGCCAGTCAGCAAGCCTATTCATTCCATGCAAGCAAGCTAGCCAAGGGGCCAAAGAGTAGTAGGCTTTCAAAGAATCTCCTTCCCTGCTGTCTGTCCTTTCCTTTCTTTTCCTTCTTAGCGCGTAGTGGGAAGAGATGGTGCTATCGTATACTTTCTCATGCGTGCTTTTCTTTTAGGAGTTATTTTTATCTCTAATTCCCTCTAACTATCAATTTGATAATCGAAGACAGATGGTAGCGTAGGAGATAGGGCCTGATTGAGTACTTTGCAATCACCGAACTGCTTTCGCGAACCTTCAAGCTTGAAGGTGTAAAGGAAAGCATACAATCTTCATAGCCTTTTTTTTTGTACCATAGAATTTGCTCTTACAGAATCCGAAATAACCATTGCAAGGAGGAATCGGAGTTTATCCCTTCCCACTTTTAGGGAAGGTTGGATTCATAGATGCACTGATAACACTGATGCCAACTATTCTTTATTTAATATAAAATAACTCCCCCTTTAGATGCAGAGAATGCAAGCTCCTATCGAATAGGCAAGAAGGAAGGGAAGGCACTTGCGAGAGCTTAGATCCGTATGAGGAAAAATCGGTTGTGATAGAAAGAGTTGTGAAAGAAAAAGCTGCTTTCGTAAGCGCTCTTCTTGGAATTGAAGCAGTTCTAGAATCAGCTCTTAGGACAACTAGGCTTCTTTGCGCAATTGAATAAATAGTTAACCCACACACAGAATAGGCTGCTTGAGACTAAGCCTTGACGCTCTTGGCAATAACCGCTGCTACAGTTGGAGTTGCCGGTTCTTTTAGTATTTAGTAAGAATCCATTAGGAATTTTGGGATGTTTTTTTCCCTAAAGAGTCACACATTAACGGAGGGTAATCCTTATGTCTTTCCTTCCGGGCAAAGAAGGTAAATCGGGAAATCCAAAAATGGGTTAGTTCCTAATGGCTGAATAAAGTATAAGTTTCCCCTATTTTCAAAGCAGATACAGTTTAAGAGCTAGTGTTCTTTCCTGTTCCTAAAGCCAGAAATGCCTGGTAAGGAAGAACTGATTCGGAGTTCTTTTCCCTGAAGGGAGAATAAGGGCCATGCCCGACTCGGAACTTAACTAACTGCTTAAATTACCTGGGTGGAGAAAGATGCCCTAAGCTAAATAAATGAAACTGGCAAGCAAGTTCCTAGGTCTGTATAGATACCTATACTTATAATGATAATGAGCTACGCGTATCCGCAGTACGATCCCGCTTTCCTTTGCCACTCAAGTGTACTTCGTGCTTAGGCCCCTTCTTCCCTTCCCTAATTAAAGGATAAGGGGGGGAGTGTAGGTTTCCCGGAAATGTAGGATAAGTTCTTTCTTATACTTTTCCCGCTCATCGTCAGTCTTGTTAAGTACCTGACAGACCTCAGGCATTTGGAATGAAGTGCTGGATAGAAAGCTTGGCTATTTTAGAATATCCCAACGAAATTGGGATATAGGTGTTAAAGGCATTCTTGATTAAGAAGTTTCCTGGCTCTTATCTTAGGATGCCAATCATGCAGCTAAGTGAGATGTCCCAATCGGGCAGGTAATGCTTTGAGTGAAGTTCCCATTGATTGAAGCCAGTTTAAGAGAGCTATTGCTTGCTTCCTTGGCTCACAGCTTGAAGATATATTCTGTCAGCAGGAAAGGAAGGTAAGTCGAATCCCACTCGTTTTGAGTTCTCGAAGAGCAAAAGATTGAATTCATTCTTCCTCGCCCGGTATGCTGGCTTGGCTTCTTGATTGGCTATTGCCATATAAGACATCTATGTTATACCAGCAGACATGGCAAGATACATATTAAAAAAATAGAATGAGCCAAATGCCGACCTAATAAGGACGCTTGGGGGAGACTTTTTAGTTTCCCGACAGGTCGATGTACAACCGAAAGGTGAATGCTTTACCAAACTCGTGTACACTTTCATGTGTATTGATTTCCGCTTATTACATGCTTGGTTTCCTAAATTCTTTCTCCACAAGCACCCCCATTTTGAGGTACCATCAACAGCAAGACCCTACAAATGGCATCGCGAATCCCCTGACTGAACCACCACTTCTTGATCCGTTCTTTCGGAAAAACTTTATTGATTTGAAGGGAAATCCTTTCCTGAATGTGATGCTATTTGATCGGTGAGGAAGTTTTTTTCTGCGAATGCTTTCTTTCTATGAAATCCTGTTGCTATGTCTCACGAAGAGTAAGGGGACAGTCACAGGCCAGCTTACTAATCAATTTCGACTCCCTCAACTTGGTTGGTGTGCCTGCTTCTTCCGACCTCTATCCAAAGAAAGAATCGAGGCAATTCTTCCGGGTAGCACTTCAATGCCAATTTTGAAGACGCTAAGCGCGAGACCAGCCTTGGGCTAAGCAAAAAAGGTCCTGGCTTTAGTAAGGTTAAGGTTACGAATCGAATCCAATTTTCGGGCTGAACCTTGGGAAAAACTTTCTTCCTAGAATCTCAGTCCCTCCGCTCTGAGAAGGATTTCTAGCTAGTCTTCCTTATGCACCGGGGAAAGGACTTAAAGAATCGAGTTATTCACATTCAACTATGGAAATTCTTCTTAAGAGCTGAAAGCAAGAGTTCAGAGTGGCCAAGAAGAATCAAAGTTTATTAAATCAATCATTCCGCATAGGAGCCATTCCTTAGCTAATTAATCTTTCTACGAGATTCTAATAATAGATCTTCTCTTGGATATGATAGATTTCTATTTTATTATAAGGAAAGGACGTTAGGACGAGGGCGAGCTCATCAGTCTTGGGGAATGGGAGAAAAAGGATAAGAGTGAGATTCTACTTGCCGCTAAAGCCCTCACCCCAGGGGCAGGGAAAAGAGTCAAAACTGAAGAAAGAACATATTTTCACATGGCATTGGAGGTATGTAAATATCTATTTTCATGCTATTTCTCTTTTTCAAAGACCCTATCATATCACCACGCCCATCTATCTTAGATCTATAAAAAGAACAATAGCTTTACCTATGAAAAAACATTTCTTCCCAATCGACAAGGTGCACGCACAGCCGAACGCAGCTCTAGCCCTATAGACATTTCAAAAATTCACTTTATATAAAGCGAAGGAATGGAACTAAGATATAGATATGGGAATGAAAAGCAAAGTCCCATACCTCTCGTCTCGGACGAACTCTGCTCATCCTTTTCTTTGAGGGTAAGTAAGTCGAATGGTTACAAGGAATAAGCAGTCTTAGCTCCAGTTTCCCTTTCTTCGTGACTGGGACTGCACTTTTTGAATTGGACAGCTTTCACAGGCTAGACTAGGTAAATGGAATACCAGCAGGTTTATCGTATAATAAGAGAAAGGCTGCACATTCATAGGCTCTTAGATGGCATTCTTGTGAATAGAATAGGCATGAAGCCAATCTCTCCGTGAATAACCAGTGAATGAAATAACCCTTATTTGCCTAGGAGCTCTTGGATAGAAGACTGCTATAGAATCAACTGCTATTGCTATTGAATTCCATGCTAGTCTTAGTGCTACAGAGGCAGTAGCAGTAGCAAGACGCAAGGTTTAGAATCCACTAAGGGTTTTAATGGACGAGGAATAGAAGGTTGAATGGCATTTTGAGTAGGTTTTTAGCCCAATTGAATCAATGGTTAAGATAGCCACGAGCAGAGAAGAGGCTGCATGTAAGGGAGGGTGGGCTAGAATCCAAAGATCTATTTGTCTTTATACTTAATCTGAACTGAATGACTAATAGAATAAAAAAGCTCCAAAGAGCATGAACCCCCTAGTCATCTTTATTAGATGAACTAAGAAGATTTATTTTGTCGGTTTTTTGGTCTGACTCAAGTGCAATTTCTTGCAATAAACTAGATTCCGATGCTTTTGTTCTCCCGTAGAACGATAAAAAACCACAGTTATCAAATGATTAACGGCAGGGAAGACCCCTTTCTGGCCTAGGTAGATCAAATCAATAGGATAGTCTTACTCTTCTCTTCGGATTGAAAGATAGGAGGCCCATTTTCGAGGACTTCAGAGGGGGTCCAGGCGAGTAGAGGATAAGTGTATACTACGACTATGCTGGGGGGGCACATGTAGTCTACTATTGATAAAATAGGGGCGAGTGGAGTGCATAAGTCAAGCACGGACACGGAACGAGACAAGCTGCTAAAGTCATTCCTCCTTTCCTAATCCTTAAGGAAGGGATACTCTATGACAGACACTCTTGCTCCCTGCTATCCTCTCAATTGGTTAGTCAGTAGTAGAATAGATTGCCTGGCAAAGGAAGCCCAATTATCGGCAGAGACATCGCACATTGCAGCAGTCTAACCGCACTTTGACCTTTAAGCTGCTCAGTCAGAAAAATAGAGTATAGCAGCCCTCTCGTACTAGAGTAGACAGCAGCACACGTAACGGGCCGAGCGAAGAGCTCAACGGAGTCAGGCCTTGCCTTCCCCTTGAGTTGAGAACAAACTAAAAGCAACCCCTTTGCTGATCTCATGTTGCATATAGTAATTGCAGAAACTTCTAACGACCAGTTGATATGTAGTGAGTCCAGATAAGTTACCGAAGCCAGCTTTCCGTGGTAATTCCCGAAGGAAGTAAAACACGAGGTCTAGCGCCCTAGACCGGGGACTCAAAGAAAGCACAACTGGAGGACTAACTACGTAACAACCCATTCCATACCAAAACGGTGGATTAAGCCCCTCATCATAGAATGATACAGGCTAAACCGGGAGGAGTAGGTAGAGTTAGCTTCCGAAGGAGACAAGACGGCTGCAATTGTGGAATAAAAGGACGGGCTGGTAAGAGCCTTTTTCCACGGAAGGTACCCTTTCTAAAGGTAACTTCCAGCCATGTTCATACTCGACACGACGCCACACCGGATACATATTGATACCTGGTTGGTTGGCGAATAGATGTTGAGATAATGATTTTGTGTCGCGGTAAAACACAGGATTGAGTCAGTGTAAAGTAGCAGCGGATATGCGACAATGACAATCTTTAGCACTCATTAGTCCCAGTCCCGACACTCGACTTTCAGCTTGGAGCGAAAGACAAAGGAAAACAATCGGAAGAGCTCACAAAGACGTGGCCAAATGAGCTACCCGATTCATGAACAGATGCATTCTATACGCCATGATAAGATCTTTCTGGTACGGCAGGTTCCAAGGAAGAAGAAGAGCTCAAGTCTGTCCTATGTCCTATCATCGGGCGGGAAAGCCCTCACTCTGCAAGCACTGTGCCCAGCGTTGATGAATCTTCTATCAGGTTTGATTTCGACCCTGATGAACCTGGCACCTCTCTTCAAGAAAGCCAGAAAGCAGAAGCTAAGGAAAAGGCATTTGATGGGATGACTCTATCTATGGGCCTACTCAATTTCAAAGGTTAATGTGCGTAGAGATGACTTCTGTCAATAGGCAACTGCCACTCTATAATATACGCAACCTCACTCCAGTAGCCGTCGTAGTTGAGGACATAGCTACGAGAGAAAAGAAAGAAGACCTTGCCAATGTCTTTACCTTCAAAAAGCTGAGGCCCAAGTCCAATCCGAATAAGCTGTGAATTGGCTTTCTCTCTTGATCTACGATATTGGACTATCGGGAGTTTGACACAGCCTTTAGGGGGGCATGACAGCAGATAGGGACTACCCGCCTGGCCTCTCCGCCCAAGCCATATTATAACACACACAGGTGAGACAAGATAGCAGACTGAAAGTGAGTTTGGCTGTGATTCACGATGCTTAAGACATGCTAGTCGGACTCGGGAAGGAGAGTACCGGTTCCGAAGGCTTAAGACTCAATTTCTCTGTTAGCCGGGAGTGCACTTCCAACTACCAGGTTGCGGAAGGTTCCAAGCATATCACAGACCAAGTTGACCTTCTTCTTGTTCGATCCGGGTTTGACAGCCAAGAGAAGACCGTTCATGGCCTGGCTTGTAACCCAGACAGTTCACCTAGCAGGGCAAGAAGCGGAGTGTTACCGATCTTACTTGGTTTACTGAGCTATCCGCTACGCCCCTTAGTGCGCACTGGAGTTTCACTTCTTCCCCGAAAGCATGGCCGGACTGGAAAAGGAACCAAAGGATTAGACATGGCCCTAGCTAGGATCCAACTTCCCGCTATATCCGACAAGCAATCAATCAAGTAAACCAGTCAGTGCTAACCGGGTCTTTAAGTGAGCGGAGTCGTGAACAGAGAAAGATCTTAGGGCGATCTCGCATTGCTGCCTCACAAAGCCCTTCCTTCTTTGGCGATAGTTCCAAGGCGCACTGAAATATATAACTCCTAAGCCGTAGGAGGAATTTCTTCGTAAGGGCGCACAAGGCTTTCTTGTTGTGTTGGCATATCGGCTTACGGGAGTGAAACCGAGCTCGGGATCGCCTAGGATGTTTGTTCTGGTCTTGTCCGGGGTTAGAGAGAAAGTTGACTTAAACGAGTTGGGTCCGGCTAAGAACAAGTTCGTGTTGGTCCTTCGGGCGCTAAGAAGCTATTAAACTCAGTGGCTCCGCGCCCACGATCTCTCCCAGCTGGATCACTGAAAGAAGGATGCGACGAATCATCACTCGAGGCCTCAGACCAGAGAATGGAGGTTTTCTCAACCGTTTTTGGTTGAATGAATTGGAGAGCTTGCTAGCGAACCATAAAATCCTAGCCAAGCGGATGGCCGGTGTCTAAGACAGGGCTTCACTCGCAAGGGCAGGACATCCGGAAAACATAAGAAGGTTCGGACGTGAAGTGACTCCGGGATTAACGACTGGAGCATCCCAGTGTCTTGGAGTCGGAGGCCAGCCCCATGTGAAAGATCGGGATCAAAGACCCACAGCTCGTGACTTTGACATGCCATGAGCCAAGAACGAGAAGAGGAATCCGCGGTGAAGTCGTAACAAGGTAGAATCAATGGGAAGAACACTCGGAATTGAGAGGCCAGCCAGGTTGATCGGGTAATGGCTCCGGATTCCACCACGCTACCACTATTCTTCTTGTCTTTGTCAAGCACTGACACATGGAATCACAGGGCACAGCCCAATCGAACATCAATCACTTCCCGACCTGAGTGCTACTTTAGTTATTTAAGACACAGTGCGCTCACTCGACTGTCATTTCTTCCTTACGGCTACGGCTAAGCCGGACTCTCTCTTTCAGTTCTTACCCGGTTAATTGACTTTAAGTGAGTTAACCCGGATAGAGACTTGGCTTGGCGGGAAGTGCTGTCTATAATAAGTTCATGCCCGGTAGTCTGGTTTCGGGTCACTGAAGACAAAGTGTGAACTGCCCCGGATAGAGAACCAACGGCTTATGAGCTCACGCTTTGAGAGTGGCTCTAGCCTACCTAAGCTCAGCTTTATTCAGTTCAATACATTGCGCGCACGGTTCTCGTTATTGGACTTTGCTTTTGGGTTCGCTCCTCTCATGTGTTCGAGTGGCTACGCTCCTGCACCTATCGGTACAGTGGCTTGACGCTCTTCTGACTCTGGTCTAGCTGGGGAGAGAACTCCACTCATTGCCCGATCCTCTATCTTATACGGTGTTCTTTATTTAACTGGGTGGGATATCTAAGACATGGGGCTACCGAGAGATATAAGATCTTGTCCCAGTTCTAAATAATCTAAGGTTTTATACTCTCGCTATTGGGCCTGATAGTTGAGTGGCTAAGAGCATGAGGGAAAGATTCTACTTTAAAAGACCGGATTTTCGGTTGGCTTGGTTGATGGAAACAGTGCCGGAAGTCGAGCTAGAGGAGCAAGCAGAACGGGAAAACGGGGAAAGAGGCAATGAGTTCCACTGCCATTACTTCAGTTAAGTGCACGCCTTCCGGTAAAGGTAGTCCGGGGAATGCCATCAAGCAACCAATGAAGTCTTTCCTTCAGCCATCAAGGAATCAAGCAGAAAGTTCAGTCTTTTCAGGTGAATGGGCGAGTTCCGGGAAAGAAAGAAGCCCGCCCGAACCCAACGAGTGAATGCTATGAATGAGCCTTCTTCCCTTCACGAGTGAAATTCATTCTATTGAACGGTGTCGGGTCGGCCCCTAGGGCACTATTCGCCTTGGGAGTGGTTCGGCCATCAAGCTACTTTGTGAGGTAGGGGACCAGACTGGTGACTGCTGCAGTTGTTGTCTGCAGGGTATGTGAGACCCCACAAGTTGAGTAGTGCTGAGCCAGGAGATCTTCCTTTGGATCGTTACAACGCTCGGGTCGGTGTGTGATCACCTTTGGTGAAGCAACCCTTCAGATGCTCTCTCCGCCCATGACGAATACCCCCGGCCGGTTCCGCCGGGTAAGGCCAGGAGCTGGTTTGGGGAATCACGGGGCCTTACTTATTCAGGGGGGATTTTATTCTTAAATGGAATGATTGATAGAATCGATATTTCATAGAAGAATGACCGAGGTGGCTAGCCTGCCTTTCACACCCGCACATGTGGCTGAATATATAAGTAAGTTCACACACCCTGGACAAATCCATCCTGTATCCCTTACTTGCCAGCTTGATCCCTTGTCTTATTTACCGTTTTCCTTAACGGGTGGTTTATGTTTGGTCCTTTCGGGTCGCCTGACCTGGGCGGATGGCGCTTCGTAACGGCTTGTCTGGGGTCCAGCGGCTCTCTAAGGCTTCGATGTACTAGTACCTGCCACCAAAACATCGTGAAGGATTCAGTGAACGTCTTGAAAGGCAGTAACACAAGACAATTCACTGAATGGTTGTTGGCTCTACCGGAGGAGTATTAAATCAACAACGTGTAACTGCTTGGGCATTGAGTGTTCCGCCGCTTGAGGAAGTATGTGAGAGGATCGATGTTAAGCAGAAGTGGGGTTAAAGCAGCCAACAACACATCTCCCTTTACTTAGTAGGGCTTGAAAGGCTGGACAGTTTTCCTTTCCTGTCCAGTATTTTCAATCCAAGCCGAAATAGGAAAAGCCGCAAGCATCAACCACTAGGCCCGGTCGTCGGTTGAACGTCAGTAGGGTCCGATATTCATTCCTTACTTAAATAGGAAGGTGGCAGTCATCCCACAATAGGCTGGCAGTATCAATCTAGCGGCGTGGTCCAGAACAAGCCTTTGCTGATCCATAGGGTTTTTGTTTTGGTTACAAGAAGTGCTTCTTCGCTCGCTTGCAGCGCCTCGACTCGAGTTTCCGCTGTAGGATTGAGTGAGGTGACGAGAGAAGATTTCAAAAATCCTTGCTACGCTCCATAGATGTTCGTACGATTCTTGTGGATCTTGGGTGTGTTTGAATTCAGCCTCTCGTTAGGTCTTCACTGAAGGATTGTCCACCTTCTCAAGCGCCTCTACCATACCCTTAGAAAGTAACAACGGATGACTTCCATTACTAAATGGAAGAACTTTTCAAACTAGTTGATAGTTGTTCCCTGGTTGCACCCCAAAATGGGTTATAATTTACTAAATCACATGTTTATGTTTTCGGAATATCACATGTACACTTTTTGGGGAGAGAATCACTCGGTGCGGGGCCTCCCGTGTGAGGTCAGGTCAGGGGATGGTCAACAACTCAGGCAGGAAATGCTGAGAAGCGGCTAACGATGCAAGAGCTCTTTTCCCTTTATACGCTCTAAAAAAAAAGGGTATGTAGGGTTTTTGGACCCTATGTTGAGTAAGGGTTCCAAAAGTGATAGGTATGTGTTGTTTCTTGGCACTCTCTTTCTACCTAAAAAGAGCGATTGAGAGTGGATTTCAGGTTCGATAGTGTCGAGAAGGTATTAGCCACCGGTGACCGTACTTTCGTAAAAGCACCATTGGGCGGTGGTTCCTCTCCTTCCTCTTGAACCTCGAACAAAAAATCGATCTCGCCATCAGCTCGACTAAGAGTTCCGAATCGAAAAAGTAAACTGAACTTGACTTAAGACGAAGGAACCGAGTGCCAAAAAAAACCGCTTTCTTAAGGCTTCAAACTACTAGTCATTAAGACTACTATGAAAGAAAAGTAAGGAAGTCCTTTTCTTGACTTGGCCTGCGTGCATTATACCTACCCCCTTTTTAAAGAACTTGATTTCAATCTCAACAAAGAAATGAAAGCATAACTCTTTGCTTCTTGTCCTCTTACTCTTTTAGCCTACCTTGTGGAGGTCTCTCGGGTGTCTACGGCAGATCCGATCAGTCTCGTGATGAAGAGAAGTCTTTTCCGATCTTCCACTAAGAAAGGTATCGTCACGACAACTCAATTTGTTCGGTAAACTACTCGGGGCTCCCCATGGTTTAATGGTTTAGTAAAAGGGAGGGGATATTTTCTCTTCATCCGGGGGTTCATTTCAAAAATTATGAACGCAAAAGTGTAAGGCTGATTAGTGAGGTCTTAAAAACGTCATACAATGAATGATCGGCCATTCCATTTTTGCTTTCAGCAATTAGGTGACGCGAATCTATGCTTTCTATGTTTCAATCGGATACCAATTGCTTGGATGCGTTTGAAAGCCTCGAGATGACTTGCAGAAAAAATTCTTTCTAGGTTTGTCTTGTGTTTCCGAAACAAATGGTCCATTTATTGATGGGCGAACGACGGGGATTGAACCCGCGCGTGGTGGATTCACAATCCACTGCCTTGATCCACTTGGCTACATCCGCCCCTACCCCCACACAGGTTTAAGTCTCCATCTACGATCAGATCCTTTCTGAACTCCCCTATGACTGCTATCAAAGAGAAGCTTTTTCCTATACTCTAGTTGCAAGTCTATTGTTGTGTTTCGGAATTCTTAGGGGAAACAAAGCTTCAAGAAGTAGAAGCTTCCTGGCAAAGCTTCAAACAAAGAGGTTGGGCTGTTCACTTCATTGATTTGACTTCACTTTACTTAAGATTAAAGATAGGGGCCGGGCGGGCAGTGAAGGCTCATTTAGTAGACAGCGAGCGAGCAGCAAGCACCTACTCCTATCAAAATGAAAAGCAGCAAGCGGAACTTAAAGAAAAGAAGCCCTTTTCTACAAACCTTTCTATAATATAAGAGAAGCTCTTCGAGCTTTCTTCGCATGCTTGAGCGCATCCCCTTTCTATTAGTAAGGTTGTCAAAAGGCTTTCCTTTAGTTCCTTTATGACTAAACTAATATAAAAGGGTAGGGGGCGCTAACGAGCAAGAAAACGGATGCACTAACGTGCCTTTACTAAGATTCTAATCTAAATAGAAATAGAAGGCCCTTCTTGCTTTAGTTTTCAATAAGTTCGCTAACGCGCCCTTCCTTCAGCTGGCTTCGCCCTATCTATTCATCTCTTTTTTCAAATGGATATTTAGGGATCTCTCTTGTTCATAGATCTTGAAACCAGATCAATATCCATTTCTCAATAGATCTATCTATCGATAGAAAGATATAGATCTCTATATGGATCTATCTCCATATCTAAATATGGAAAAACCAACACTTAAAGGGCGTAACCAACGGAAGGTTCTCACCCTGTCCCCGACATTGTTCTCCAACGATGTCCCCTGGGCGAAAGGAGCCACCATTCTCTTTCTTTCTTCAATCGTTCCGATCAGGACACGTGGGTTGGTTCGTTTCGTCCTCCTATCTACGCAATTCTCTGTCTTCGTTCGTGATCATGTTGGGCGAAAGGTAGTTGTATAGGAGCGGCTGTGAAAGGGCGATTCCCCCTTTCCATTGAAGAGCAAGCTACCTTCCCCACCATTCTGGCCTATTATTGATAGGGATTTTACCGATGCTGAAGGTAGCTTGCTTACCAAGCCACCCACTTGAGAAGCTAGTCGCCAGAAAGAAGCGACGAGGAAGCGAAGCTGTCTACGAAGCAAAGCTTCTCCCCCTTTAGTCGTAATACTCGGCTCGTCGCTACTTTGATTCAAAAGGTAACCGACGGTTCCCGACTTTCTCCGCTTTCCGCAACCGTAACCATTTGTCATTCCGATTACTTCATCCATAAACCTTTTTTGATTATTTCAAAATAGCGATACGAAATAAAAAAAAGTCAAGGATAAGCTTCCATTCTAGAAGCGGTAGCTTCCCGCCTCCTTCGGTGAGAAGTTCCCTTCCCTTTTTTAAAATGACTGATTGGTCTGCTCAGCAAACGTACAAAGTGGACCGCAGTTTGGCTGACCCTCTTCTTCCCATTCGGGTTGGGTTGACCCAGAAGTACAGTAAGAAGGAATGGAACCACTGGAGAGTCGTCTGCAGTTCACACTTGGGCAAAGACGACTGACTTTGGAAGCGGAACACGAACCGATTTCCGCTATTCCGGGTTCTTATTGAGCGTAGCGAAATCAAGGTTTATGATAAAGTCAGCGAAGTTTCTATGGTGTTCTACCTTTGCGTAGTCTCGGTCCACAGTGTAAGGCTCCGCACCTGAGCCTCGTTAGACTCAGCTGAAGTGTAAGGTGTAAGTGAAGAGAATAGAAGAGATGAAGTCCGTCACTTAGCCTAGTCTATATCCACAGCTGACGCAACTCCGTACCGACGCCTCACTACTACTTAATTAATTAACTTAACGGCTAAGCGATTTCATAAGCTGAGCTTTCCTTAACCAGCTGACCTTACTTCGTAACCTTAGCCTCTCTTTCTTTATAGTTCGACTAAGTGACTTCGTAACCTCAACGTACTTTCTTTCTTACTGTAGCATAGGCCTTCGCCACTTCAAACGGACGCTTCGCCCCTCTTTTCTTTTTTTGTTTTTTGAATTAGAAAGAGCGGGGTCTTACTTATTCAGGGGGGATGAAAGAAAAATAAAGGGATCAGGGGGCTTTATGATCGGAGAAAGAGAAGGGGCATGGTTGGTGTGTCACTGGGTCGGTGGGGGAACCCGTAGGAAGGGGGGACGCCCCGACGAATTCACATCAGAAATCGCCTACATGGACACAATCGAAATCTTGAATTGCGTATAGAAGTGCGACGCCCCTCCCCCCCCCCCCCCCCCCCACGCCCCCCCCCTCGACCCGCCGAATTCACATCAGAAATCGCCAACATGAACACAAACGAAATCTTGAATTGCGTATAGAATTGCGTATAGAAAGAAAACGAACCACTTCTATTCTCGGAGCTGAGGTATATGAAGAATGGCTTTTTGGTCCCTTTCGTCCAGTGGTTAGGACATCGTCTTTTCATGTCGAAGACACGGGTTCGATTCCCGTAAGGGATAGGTACTCATTCCCGGCCGCTTTCAGTTAGTGTTCATTGCTGAGTGATCGCTCGCTATCTGGCTGGAAAAGGTGGTCCGGAAGCTTCCTCTCTCCCAGCAAGCAAGACGAGATCCCCATTTCTCTCAGTAATGGACTTCCTTAGCCTTAGATGTCCTTTCATCTCGAACCTCCGACAGACTCTCCATGCATGCGTTCTTTCTCTCCTCCCCTCAGCCATACATCTCTTTTTTTCTCTTTATTTTTCTTTTGGCCGTTTTTGTTAGGCATTGAACCCCACCTTAGGTGCTGAGTGGTGTCCTCTCCTCCCTAATACCTAATACATAATTCCGTCTATGGAGCCTAAAGCTTCAACCATGGCATGGCAGTAAGCAGTAAGTTGGCCTAGTCTCTCGCCCAGCCTTCGCCTTCTTCAGTGGCCGAGTTGAAGCGTTCAACGGTTCTTCGCCACCTTTCTTTTTAAGGTTGAGCTTGTTCAATTGAAGCTAATGCTATGCCCCTTGAAAAAGAGAAAGCGAGGACTTTCTTTTAGCTACCGGCCCAAACAAAAAAAAGAGATTAGCCTCTTGATCGATCGATTGATTGGATCGAAGTACGAAGGGGTTGATTGAAGTGTGAGATCAGCCCAAGACTAAGGCCGAGCAACTAGCTGCTGCAGGATTGGACGTCTATCTATCTCACCACGCTCCCCTAGGCGGAAGGAATGCTCTGCTCATCTTTCTTACGGCTCATTACCGCAGCGCTCGAAAACCCCTTCGGCTTCTTCCATTCAAAAAGGTAGTTTTTCCTATTCTTATTGGTAAATAGCGTCTTGAAGTGAAGCGAAGGCATTATTGAAGGAAAGAGATGGTGGGTCGGTCAATTGCATTAGGTAGTAGATGCAGGACCTGTCTTAACCGCAAGTGCATTCGCTATTCGATTCCATCCTCAATCCCACAAAATTTGGATTCCAAAGTGTGTATCTCTTCTTTACTTTTAAGTGACAAGGGGGGTGACAGGTATACTTTATTCTCTCTATGTCGCCGTCTCATCAATGAGCGTAGATTAATTAATAGATATGAGATATGGCTTTTGTGCTTGTCAATCTGTATCCCATTCTTCAGGTATAGTTTTCTTTGATCACAGATCGACAGGTGATCCGTCCTTTCTCCCCCTTTCGTCATAAGGCGTGGTCTGACTCTGAGAAAAACCATTCCTGTGTTTAGGTCCCTACTAAGCAGAATTCATAAACTATGCAAAGGCTATTTGAATACTTTTGAAAAAGTTTCTAGCAAGAAAAGCAAAAACAATTCTCAACGCCCTTACGAGGTAGTGATGAGTTAAACTACTCGTGTTGGCATGGAAGTCAGCCCGGTAAACTGATTCCATTCTGCTACTAGGGTTCCAAACCTTCCCCTTAGCTCTATAAAGACCTTTTCAACTCAAAAGATGCTAAAGCTATTTAGAGTTGGTATTTTCGGAAGGAAAGACTTCGTTTACTTCCTGCAAATTGCTTATGTAAGAACTAGTGAAAGGAATTTGGAACAAAAAGAATAAGGGCAGCATTGATAGATCGTTGAATGAGAATGCTTGAATGGGAATCGTCTTAGCAACTGGCTATAGACATGAGTCAAAGCCGCCGGGAGAGGAGAGATAATTTTCATGAGAGAGGGACGAGCAAGTGAGAGATTGGGAAAAAAAGAGCTAGGCCTTCTGAGCGGTCATTTAGAGGCCTTGTTAGCGACCCATCATTCTTCCCTAAGCTGTCAGAGTCCGATCGAAGCGAGCAAGAGATAGAAGAATCATCGCTCATAGATGTGAATTGAGAAAGCAAGCCCGAATTCTTTTTAATTAGGCTCTATAGTCTGGTCCCTGTCCCTGGTAAGGTCTGATTGTTATCTGTCAGTCTTGTTTTGCCCGCGGGAAGGTGAACTTTGCGTGCTTATTTGGTTGGGAAAAATAGGACTTCTGACTCCAAGCCTACCCTACCCGAAAATAAGTTTCAGCTATTGATGTAGCCTCTTGTCGATACTACCAGTCTTGTCGCTACCTACTATATAAATCCCTTCTATACTACTCAACAGAAGCAAAAATCCCATCAAGATAGATTGAATCGACGACCTATACTTAAACTAAAGGCACAAGGGAATCAAGAGTTCAAGAGCACAGAACAGAGGAAATGCACATGGGTCTCCTTGAAGAACGAAGTCTAAGATAAAGAAAGAAAGGTAGAGTGGGCGCACTTTTGCTCTGCTTGGATTGGCATGGCTGTCCCCCTTTGCTGGTGGAGGCTCGGCCTTTGACTCCGCTTGCCTCTACTTTTCATGTCAAGCGTACAAGTGTAGTTTAGTGGGATTGACTTCTAAAGACAGGAATTCTTTTTCATCTCTCCTGTATAAGTCGACGTCTTAACCTGACTTCCTGAGCTCAGTTGATTGTTGAAGCAGTAGCTCTGGATCGAGAGCTGGATGCTTACCTTATTATTATGAAGGGGAGAAAGGGCTTTTTTTATAGAGAGAGAGATGAGTCAGGGGGGGTTTGCTGGCTAGCTCGTGCAATCAACGACAAATTCCTTCGCCTTAGTAAGCTAGCTTTGTAAGCTAAGCAAGCCTGGTTCTCCGGGCACTACGGTAGGGCGTGGATCGATCATGACGAGAATGGACTTCTCTGTAATGTAATAGAAGAGGCACAGGCCAGTTCCCCGGGCTTTCTCCCTTCTCGACCAGACGAAGGAGATATGAATTCCATTCAGGCGGGTAAGGGCTTGGCTTGACCGTGTGTTTTCTCGGGTCGGAGGCGAAAACTTGAAAGTTCATCATTCAGTGGTGGGCTGTTCATAGAAAAGAAGGCGTCGCCCAACGAGTGGCAGATTTGGATAGAGTCTCGCTCATAGAAGAAGAGTACGCGCGCTAGCGCGCTACGGCTTAGGCAGTTGATCGGATCAGATAGCCCTTCGGGCAACCAACCAAACCCGGCACATCAAATTCCATTCCGATCAACAACTTGGAGGTATGGCTGAGTGGCTTAAGGCATTGGTTTGCTAAATCGACATACAAGAAGATTGTATCATGGGTTCGAATCCCATTTCCTCCGGCACGGAAATGAAAGGGGCGGGCGAAATTACGTGAGAGAAAGAACCTCTTGGTGGAGTCCAGTCCCCCGAATAGCACTACTTAGTGACTAGGAGCGGAGAGCCCGTTGCGCCTTGTTTTTCTTTGACCGGCCTATCTTCTTTCTATAAGCAAGCTCCCTCCGGCCGTCCAGTCCCTGGACGGCTCTCGGTTCTTGAGCATGTTGGGGGATTAGGCGGCAGTTGAAAGAGCTGCTCGAAAGCTTGACGAACAAGCGAAAAAAGCCTATATATTCTTATTAGTCAAGGGCTTTTCCCTTACTAGTCAAGTGGTAAGGTAGGGCGCTATTCGATGAAGAAAACAGACTTTAGGAAAGTGGTTCAGGTAGCTCAGCTGGTTAGAGCAAAGGACTGAAAATCCTTGTGTCAGTGGTTCGAATCCACTTCTAAGCGGGCGAAGGGTCCAAAGGACACGTAGCCGGATTTGGAAATTCAAGTGAAAGAGTAAGCCAAAAAATGTGAGCGCTCCTGCACTATACGGCTTGCAGCGCCTCGCCCTATCTTGCTGGAGGCTTCTAAAAAAAAGCGGTGGATTACTCGGATTGGTTCTCGCATCCCTGTGCCCAAAAGGATGGGCGAGTTCGGTTTGAGTCTTCATCGATCGGGTGGATCTATATGCTCCGGGGTGGGGAGACGAGGTGTAGCGCAGTCTGGTCAGCGCATCTGTTTTGGGTACAGAGGGCCATAGGTTCGAATCCTGTCACCTTGATCTGAGGCTGAAGTAAGCAAATACTCTTATATGAACATACATCGACCGTTACCACCTACTCCTGACTCGTATATTGACTTTCTATAGCAAGCACACTCTACGAGACCTATAGCTAAAGATCATATAGCACCACAGTCTATATACGAACCTATACGGAACACTTCTCTCTTTCTCAGTGCTTTCTTTAGGCAAGAAGCCTAACCTCGTTGGTAGAACACAAGCAATATGTATGATATTGAGCTTGAGCATCCCAATAATGGGGCTAGTGGAAAATTGAAAAATCGAAGAAATGCTTATTTATAAGGTGACAAGGCAGCTAGTTTGAGTGGGACCTGACGGTTGCCCGAACATCTTCTTTAAAACCCTTGAACCTGGTCATTTTAGAGGAAATTTCGATGGCAATCAAGGATGGATTTCGGAAGGGATGCTTACTGAAAGAGTTCAAGACTACGCTCATTGCTCTTCTTCCAAAGTCCCTTGGAGCATTCTTACTCGCAAGTTGCAAAATTTCAGGCCTCTCTGTAAGCTTAGGCTACAAGCTTCTCTCAAAAATCCTAGGAACAATAGGCAAACCAAAATGATCTCTAATAATATATGCTCATCCAAGAAAGCGGTTGCCTTCAGCTTGACATGATTCAGGCCTACGACAGATTGGAATGGCCCTTCCTCTTTTGCCTGCCTTTAGCCGACCACTAAGGAGCCCTATCAAGCAAGTAAAGGGGATGGGACTCTCGACTTAAGGCTTTCGTTCGGTTACAAATATGCCCCTAGACTAGTGATTAGGCTCGTCTCATATGAAAAATCGGGGAAGACAATCAAGTCCACTTCCAAGCAAGCCGCCTATAGAAAGAATCCATTGTGCTTTTTGGCTTTCGTTGATCATTATACCGGAGAGTTTTGTTCTTTACGCCTTAGGTGGGCCCCTGATCTGCCTATACCAAGGTCGAAGTCTTACGATCTGGGCGGATTTAGCTTCAGTGTCCGTTTCGACTGATTCTTTAGTTGAAGCTACTGATGCCCTAACTTAACCTGCCCCACCTTTAGCCCCTTCCTTATCTTTAGAATGACGTATGATAAGCATTGCTTCTTGCTTTGCTATGAGAGTGAAAGCTGTTCAGAAAGGTCTGTTTAGTGAGAGGCTATGCCTTTGAGGTTCCTCATTGGCCTTGGTTTGGTGCAGGTCACCTCTTTCTAAGGCAGATCCGCTTGGTAAGAAGCGATAGGATTCCGGGTGATGAAAGGAGGTGTGATTGAGTAAGTGAGAAGTGTGGTTCTCGGAGTTACCACGGTGCAAGTCTTAGGTTGGCCTACAAAAAAAGTACGGACTTTTTGGTTAGTCTGACCCCCCACGTTGCTTCTCTAAAGTAGTATTCCCAAGGGTGGTGGGAGGGGAAGCATTGAGAAAGCACTGAACCGTAAAGGGCATAAATTGGATTCCAGGACAGGACAAACAGAATAGGAACCCCTGCTTCCGAGAGGGAAGGGCTTTCATTCAACTCGAAATCCACCCGGTACTGAACTAGGAATAGCCCTTTCCACGAATCTTCCTCGGCCTTAAACTTAAACTACTACCCTGCCGCTTTCCTCTCTGCGCCTTAAGCTGGAAGATCCCCCCTTATGACGGAAACAACCGAACTTGTAGAGTGAGCGAGTGTGACCGCACTCCTCGAAACGTCTCCCACTCCCAGCGGCTCCGCTTCCTGTGCTTTTTCTTGTTGATGAGGCGCCGAAAAGGTTTCTGCATTACCCGGAAAAGGGTGCTCCCCTGAGACAATTTCCCTTGTTTTGTCTTTCCGATTGACTGAAGCGGGAATATAACCCCTAGGAATAGCCTCTAGGAATCGCCCCTTCGGGCCTACCTTCAACTGTAGGTCTCTCAACTGTCTGTGGGTATCGAGGCTTCGCCGATTGAGAATACGAATACCAAGTCGGCCATTCACATTCAGTAGTAGTCAGCTTGCCCAGCGGAGGGAGGCCCTTAATGCTGTCTGTAGATATTGCACATCGCCGCAGTCTAACCGCGCTTTGACCAGGCACGGTGAGAAGCTGCCCAGTCAGCGCAACTAAAGCAGAGTAGACGGCACACGTAACCAACCCAGCCGAGCCGCCAGGGGCGAAGAGCTCAGCGAACGGTGAGGCTTTTGAACAGGAGAGCACGGACTAGCCTCTTACGGCTCCCATGTCCATTTCCTTTTCTGACGATGACCTTCCGGGAAGAATTCCATCCCCGCACATTAGGGCCCTCCACATCACTGCAGAAATAGGTGGACAGTTTGTGCCCCTCGAAACCATGGGGATGTCGCCTTCCAGGAGCGTGTCAGTGCTCGATATAAACTTTCCTCGGTTCTACCCTTTCGGAACCCCTAAGGTAATCTGAAGAGAGGAAGATCCTGCAACTTACTTGACAGCTTGAGACAAGCTGTCAAGGAAGAGGAGCAAACCTAGACTCGATGGTTACAAGCCATACATTGAAGCATGGAGGATCATGCTTCAACAAGCAAGGAATCTATTCGCGTTGACCGGGGAGTGACATATAAAAGAGGAAATGAAAGCGACGTGTGTAGCTGACAAATTTCAAGGGATGAGCTACCTATCGACAGCAGGCACTATCGCCTCACAACCTAGGAAAGGCTCCTAGCGCGAAAGAAATAGGGGGGTGGGTTTGGTTTGACGCTTAGCTCTACTTCCGCCTTTTAACGGTTTATATCGAAAAAGGCTCTAGTGGCTACAGAGAACAGGGCCGGTACCGCTTTTCCGGAGGGAGCTTTAATAAACCGCTCTGCCGAGGCTCGAGTAGAAAACGGGAAGGAAGACTTTGCCGCTAGACACCTAGTATAGTAAAAATACGCGGATCAGGGGCCCAGCTAACGAGAAGGAAGGTGTCAAACAAGATATAGGGTGCCGCCCGTAGCCAACCCATATATGCTTTAGAGCTGGGGGCTATGTTGAAAACCTGTTAGAGTTAAGTAAAACTTTCTGCGTTCAGTCACATGTTACGCTTCGAGCAGGACCATGCATTTTGTTGCTTTCTTCGCAACAACTAAGAGAAAGACCTTGCCTTTAGACGAGAATGTCGGGCCGAAACCGACATAAAGAAAGGCGGGCCTAGCGAGCCCGCCAGTGATGATAAATGTTGATGAGGGCCTCTCTCATCGACAAGATCCCGGCCCTCCTCCCAACCGACGCATAGGTAGATCATCAGTGAGACCTCTCTCCGTTCTATCGTCCAGTAACGGCGTGGTACTAGCAGACATTCCAAGAGAAATCACTGTTTAGAAAAAAAAGGCTGTAATGCTTTGGGAGTGTGAGACATTCCCCATCTCTTTATCTTAATGTGTTGGATGATTGAGACGTGGATATTCTGCTCGTGAGCGTAATGGTATAAGCCGCAGATAGAAGTTTCATCACTGGAGTAAAAACGTTGATTAAGCTCCTCTTTTTAGGAAACTTGACCAATGAGATTTCTTTTTTGTCAAAGAAAAAAAAGAAATATTCTCAAAATTAGTAGTGACGGCGAAGAGAAAAGTGGGGATTCGGACAAATTGAAAAATCAAGGGACAGAGAAGATCGTGCCTTTGAACAAGGCACGAGATATAAGGAAAAACTGGCTTAGGAAGGGTTTTTCTAAATCTTCCCTAACCGTAGAAATGGTTCGAAAGGGAACGAGAAAAAAACCTATGTTAGAATTTCATTCAGTTCGGTTTTGGAATAAAGTATGATTGGTGTGAACAATCTTAGGGATGTCAGTGAGGAACCCACTTTCTAGTGTGCGCTTTAGTTTTCAAAATCCACTGCTGTTAAATCAGGCCAGGTTTTTCCCTCACCCCGAGACGTAACCTCGGGCATAGCCGTTCACCTCTTCCGTTGGTCTCCACCCTTTTCAAATGGGCGAAAGCCCGATCCAGCAGAGACCTTCCCCTTTTTCTTTTTTAAAAAAAGGTCTGTCCTTCTGCCCTGCCGCCGTGACGAGGAAGACCATACCAGGGGAAATACCAATCGAAGTGAAAAACAGAGGTTTCGAAACTGCACACCTCTGGAGAAGAAAATCAATCGGAAATTTTCCGATGTTTAATATCTGTATCCAAAAATTTAAGACAAAATAACTCCTTAATTGATTTCCAATCAAAAACATTTAGAATCTTGCAATTACAAAGATTGGCAGAGCAGTGAATCCTCCGTCAATATGTCATTACAATTGCAAGCTTTACATAACTCAAAGTTTTTTTTTTTCAAAAAAGTAGTAATAATAACTCAATGTTTTGTAAGTAAAGCCTTCAGGCTCAAGTCATACTTTTGGCTTGCTACAAGCTGGGCTCAGAGACCCCACAGAATATCTGCCATCAAATCACCTTCAAAGAGTTGGCTTCCAACTGAAGCACCTTAAGAAGCTGGGCTGCCTGGTTTCTACTCTACATGAGTAGTTCATAACAAACAACATTCTTGTGCACATAGATGATTCTTTTTCTCTTTTGGTTTCTGTCATGAAGTGGTGAAATACATTGCTTCTATCATAGTGTGTCTGTGAGGATGAAAAGTGTGTGAAAGGGAAAGAGACTACATGGGCCTTCCAAAAACAGAAAGACCAGAGCCCACCGGATTGGATGTGACGAAGGAAGTGCTTAATCACTAGTCACGCTAACGTGATAATCGGGTTATCACGGAAGATATGAATCCTCTTTAGCCTTCGAGCCTGAAGCTAGACTTAGTTCTATCATCTCACCCCGAGAAAAGTCCAATTCCTCCTCCTACTTCAATATCACTTGCAGCACCCAGATTTACCAACTACCGATGATCTTCAACTAAAATCGATGATTGCTGCCTGCGCCCAAAAGCGATGTCTTCGACATTTCTAGCACTACGATGTCTCGTCGCTTCGGTGTTTTCTACATATACGGTGGCGGTTTTACAGCTCCAGCGGTAGCTCGTAAACTCGCTCCTCTCCTAAAGCTATTGCTATTAAATTTGGTCAACTAACGATTACGGCTTCTTAGAAAGTGTTCCCGCACTTTCGAAGAATTGCGCGGCTAATCTCTGGATGGGGATTGAAGGTAAGATAGTTCTAACCGAGCGATAGGTTTTTTTTTTGGTGTTTTTTGGGCATCAATCCGTACTACATAGAAAGAAGACTTCTTCCTCTTCTGTGCTGTGCGAGCACTATGGTTTTCTTCGACAATGGGCTCAAAAACCGATCCCGACTTTGTTTGAACTAAACTAATAAGAATGCCCCCTATACTATAGGAGTTGAAGATAGGGTAGAGGGGCGAAGCGATCTGCGATTTATGCGTTGGTAGGCTTGTGAAAATATAGAATCCATGTCCTAGGTGGATAGAACGAATGTGTCAGACCACTTTTCGATGTAGTTCAAGCATTTTCCGTATTAAGCCAGTTTACCCAGTAGTTAACCGGAACCGGTGGTAGGCGCGCGTTAGTTTTCTAAAAACCAAACGACAGTCGGATGGAGAGGGATTCGAACCCCCGGTATTCCAGCACCGGGCAGTGTACTTAGTGCGTCGTCTTATGCCCGCAGAGGTTTATGAAAAACGGTGGTCTCAGCGGATCTGATGTCCCTTGCTGTTATAACTCCAGTACGTCAGGAAGGCTAAGAATACCAAAGTCATTCGGGGCGATGGTTCTTATCGAAACGATAAATAAGTCAGTCCTTCCCTCTAGGAAAATCGATGGTTTATCCTAAAAAGAGTCTTTACTAATTAGAATATATAGGGCTTTTCCCTAGTAATCCAATATGTGGTTCCGCACGTTCCACCACTTCTCCTTTATCTGAAGCGATGTTATTTAGAACAAGGGAGGTCTTCCTAGCGGTTGACTGCTTTTCCCCTATTGTGTTTCAACTGAAATGGAATGTTTTAATTGAATGAAGAAAGACAGAACTCTTCTTTTTCCTACCCACAAATCGAAGGTTTGGGAATCTATGTTTTGTTAGTCGCCCACTCTTCCCGAGACTCTGATCCTTTGGTGGGAAAACTTAGAGATGAGAAGCCCTTTCCTTCTGGTTTATATGACATGATTGTTCTGACAATACAGATGAATGTCAGTAAAGGCTGGATGTAATTCAGTCTGACTAGCATTTGCTGCGGCTGGGCACAGCTATACTAGTCAGCGAAGAAGCTAAGGTCCAGTCTTCTCCGTGTGGTAGACTTTCCCCCGACTCCCCACATCCTTCTATTTTGGCCCTGCCAATGATTGATCTAAATATCGGTCTTCCTAACCGAATATGTTCCTGTTTATAGTTTGTTCGCAAAACGGGTTCTTTCTCAGAGAGGCGGCGAATTTTTCTTCTGTTGCTCTACTGGCGCGATACGGCTGAAAAGTTTGACAATGACCAGTAAATATGATTCGCGAGACGCCGATGAATATTTAATAAAAGTAGGCTTCCCATAAGCGCTCCTACTGCGCGGTTCTTCCTCTTCCTCACATCGAGAGTCCGGAAGCAGGGATTGAGAGATCGATTGGGCTTTGTTTTTCTCTACCTCGGGCCATCTATTTCATTAAGGAAGAGGGAGCGGGTTCTGAAACGGTTCTAGCAACCGCATTTTGGCCCAAGGATAGATCTTAAAACTTTCGTGATGTGCCTCTTTCGGTTGCTTTCTAGTGTCATAGGTCCGATAGTTTTTTCCTAAAGTCTGTACTTCAAAATGCATAGGTAATTTTCTCAAGTGACGATGGGAATGAAATCCCGATCGTCTTTATTCTCGTCTGATGTTCTTGTAAGCATTGGTGGTCCACGTATGTTTAATCACGTATAAGGAGAGGTCGAAATTCTCCTGCGCCTGTAGGATAAAGACGAGGTGGTGTTTTTCTCTACGCTTGTGGTTTACTCTGATCCGATCGAGGTTTTTTTCCCTTTGTTCCTATAAATAGAAAAAAATTGGATACGATAGAAGAAAGAAAAACACGATGATTCGCAATGCCCCACCTCTTCTTCGCGGACCATCTTCTTCTTTTTGGGAAGGCTTCTACTGATCAAGCATCAATTATGAGCGAAGTTATGGAAGAGTTCTGTGAAGCAGCTGGGCATAAGGTCAACACCAAAAAATCTAAGCTCTTTGTATCTGGCAATGTCCCGAGAGGACTAGCAATAGGGCTAAGCTTGATGACAACAATTCCACTAAGCCCTTCTTTGGGAAAGTACTTGGGAATGCCATTAATTCACAAGAGGATAACTAAATCCACGTACCAATTTCTTCTTGTGAAAACCTTGAGCAAGAGTAGAGCTGACACTTCCATCTTTGTTAGGATCACTTCCTCGGATATTCTCATTTTACTTTTTATATGTAGATGATATTATTTTGACAGGTAGTGATTCTTCTACGCTCCATAATTTTATTCAGACACTTTATAAATCCTTTGCCATGAAAGACCTTGGGGATTTTCACTTTTGATAATGCTTTTAAGCGCTCTAACTGCCCTTTGGTTCCCAAGCCCTCGGCAGTTGTTCCATATAAGGCAATTCATGGAGACATAGGTACTGGATTCCAGTCTAGCCGTTGAAGCAGAGTTAGAGATGGAAACATGATTAGGACGCTTCCTTGAATCCGAACTAGGAGAATGAGGTTTTTATCCCTGACTTTCTTCCGTTTTACGCTTCAATCCAGCTAGAATCTCAGTTACTTCAATACCATCAACTCGCACCGAGTTCTTTCTTACTCTTTGTTCAACCTTCCTCCACCGCTCTCCTCTTCTTAGTGCAAGATTCAGAAAGCAGGTTAATGGGGTGAGGTTCATGTTGAGACTGGGCCAAGTTCTCTTTTGGATCAACCTTAGTCTGCAGAGGGAATTGGGCCTTTCCTTTCTCAGCAGATGCGTTACGGATTCTCGGGTCAATCAGTTCCCGGGCATCACGGAAATTTTCATTTTCGATCCCGCCCAACTGATCATCTTCCTCCCTAGCTGGTAATGCAAACTCCGATGAAGAAGGATCCGATCGCCTACGTCTGATGATGATTCTGCATTTTTCATACATGGTTCTCAACCACGGACCATATTAGAACTTCTCTTTCTCACCTTTGTCATGTGCAATGATCTTGGAGCAATATTTCGCAATATGCCCCATACAGCCACATGCATAATAGATATTAGGCAATCTCTCAGATTTTAGCATCGCAAATATGATGTCCTTACCTTCCTTGATTCTGATTGTCCTTCTGACTGGCTTCAATATGTTAACTTCCGCATGTAACCGGAAAAATAGACTATCAAAGGAGATATCTTCTAGCTTCAAATCCTTTGACCATTGTTTGAAGATGAGAAGATGATTTTCATAAGACCAAGGACCATTGTATAAAGTCTCTCCAGATCTTTCTCATTTTCGAAAAAGAAGTGGAAGAAAGGCTTACCCAACTTAATGATCTTGAGATTTCTGCATCCCCACGCATGCATCATTGCACTTTTCAGGCCTTTGATATTGATATCTCGATCTGCAAAGATCTTGCCATACAGACTGTTCTCACATTCATGAATACCATCAGTGATATCTGTATCACTGACTTCCACTATTTCATAGCCTCCTCAGACAGAGAGAAGGAACTCATCATATGAATGATGTCCATATCTATGAGATAGGGTGTATGTGGGACGAGAGGAAAAGGATAGTGCAAATGAACGAGGGTTCTGGGAAGGATAAAGACTTTTTTCTTTGATCAAATGACTAAGAACTTAATAGGAAAGCAGTAGTAGTGTAGATAGGATGATCAATAAAGGCTAAAAAAGATAAGAGTCTCAGATCATTCGAGAAGATCAGAGGAGGAAACCTCAACCCTAGGTGAGGAAGAAAGGGAAACTCCTACCAAAGTGAAAGAAATTACGGGAGTCTTGAGGTTTATATGATCTTGTTTCGGGATCTTCCAAGAGTTTGAGTCTATCCGCCATCCACATGCTCAAGAGTAAAGGGCTACCTTTGAAAGCAATGTTTTTCATCTTTAGAAACTTCAAAAAGACTATTCAAGGTTTCAGCTAAAGCTACTATCATGATGCTTCTTCTTGATTCAAGACCGGGTATAAATTTTACTAAGCCTATGTCTCCCTTGCATGGTTCAGTAAAGACAAGGTACAACGCTATCATGCAAAAAGCAAGTGCTCGGAAGCGGTCTTTTTGGTAATCTTGGTCTTCAGGATGTGCTTTATAAAACAAATCAAGAAGTAGTGGTAAGAGAATAGAGTCACCTTGAATGATTGACTTGGCTTTCTCAATAGAGAGTCCAAAAACGGAGCATACCGTAGGTACCATATGCGGAAGGAATTAGCACTTTTTCAGTCTGAACCGGTAGGTCAAAGATAGCACAAAATTCTTCAAAACTTGGGCAAAGTTCATCCAAGCTAAAGCGGAAGAGATGCTCTTCGGCATCCCAAAACCGTGCAGCGGCCTTCAACATGTTCCATGGTATCACCGCGTTATGAAGGGAAAAGAGAGGATGAAAGCGGAAGCAACCAAAGAGAATTTGG
Source organism: Fraxinus quadrangulata (assembly GCA_903798255.1). Classification (NCBI taxonomy): domain Eukaryota; kingdom Viridiplantae; phylum Streptophyta; class Magnoliopsida; order Lamiales; family Oleaceae; genus Fraxinus; species Fraxinus quadrangulata. The sequence continues at coordinate 58,755 of CAIGRB010023484.1, forward strand.
ATACTGAATCGGTCAACAGGAAAGGTCGCGCTTTTGGCTTTATAGTTGCTAATATCGTTTTAGCAGTGTTCCTTACTACAGCTCTTGCTAAGGGCTGCGGTGGTCTTAGTTAGTTTCATTTTCTTCTTTCAAAAGCATTCTTTTGGGTCTCGTACATACATAAAATCTTTAATCTTAGTCCTAAGAGGACGGAAAAATTCATTCAAGCCAATTCGATTCGCTCGGGAACAATCACATTGGAAACTTCTCTACTCGAACTCGATTTTGAATCCCTAATCTAATAAACAATTCAAAAAAAAATGCTTTAATCCAAATATAGTACAATTATAGAAGAATATAAACAAGGATAAAAAGCTGAATCAAGGAATAAAGGAGTAGAAAATACTTATAACTTATAATAGTCCAAATTACATAACATAATAATAATAATAAAAGAATATATACTATAAAAAAAACGAACTTGGATATAAAAAGAACCATGCTTACACTAAATCACATCATTAAGGACCCATGACTCGTCTCATTCTGGACCTTTTTCCTTTAGAACTAGGAAAGAGAGGTGCATGATCTCGCGAATTACTTCTGAAGAAATTAAGAAATTATATGTAAGAACCATAGCATTTCGTGATTAATTGGCAAATCTACTTTGATTCTCTAGGAACCAATAATGTGGGACTGTTAAGATGGTTAAAGCAAACCGTTTGACGTCTAGACGCAGCATGGTACTCTTTCTACCACTATGTTAATATAGAGATGGTTTTCAAATGAATATTTTATCGATATAGAACACTCATCTCGATAAAATGATTTGAACCACTTATTAGAAAATGGGCATTTTTCCTCCCAAGGCTAAGAAAGAAAACCCGAATCAGGGTATTTTCTCACCTTAAGGAACGTAAATCCTTTATAAGATAAGTATTATACTCTTCTTTTAGAACGGGGTATTTTTGGCTTCCAGAATAAAAAGAATATGAGGTGAGGATGGTCGTAGATCAGGCACCTTCTAAAGGAACTATTACATAAGAAAGACATTGAATCGCAAAAAGTCTGTTTTCTGATAAGGATTTGCTGCTTTCTGACTCTGTAGCTTAGAAAGAATTCAATTCCTTTTGCTAACTTCCCACCTCCGACGGAATCGTACCGCTATCCCCAATAGGAAAGACTAGTTACCGCTCCGTGGGAAGATAAGAGACTTTGCTGCACTCATTCACTCCGGAAGTTACTACTTGTCCATTCCTCTAACTAGTCTGCTCAGCTTCTCCTATGGCTATTTGGATTAAGGAACTAGGGTAATGCGAAGACAAAGAAGGCCTAATAATGGTGAGTCGAATCAGGCGCGGCAGCCGTTCCAAGGCTTTTGCCACCGTTCAGGCATTATTTAAAATAGGAGAATGAGGTTCAAGCAAGAGACGGAGGGTTTTGCCTAAGGCGAGTCGCAGACTCTGGTTTCAGTGCACGTGTGGAAGGCTACTCTGTTTAGCCAGCAAGCATAGGAAAGAAATCCCCCCGGGGAACTGACTATTAATGCTAATCCATTAGTTCTAGCTCGAAGTTTGCCCTTAGTTGTCTCAAAGTTAGCTGCTTGGCATGAGTAGCTTGGCTTGTGCTCATGCGGGGCTTTGGAAAGAAAGTAACCAGGGAATTCATATACTAATCTTCTAATCCTGCTCGAGAAGTTTTTTGTTTAAAAGTAGATCGGGAGTTCAAGCAGATGTTAAATTAGGGTGAGGTGGGTCTACAGGCCACTTAGCTAAACGAAATCCTGAGTATCGACTGTCGTGTGAGTCTCGACCAATGTGTAGCTGCCGTTAAAAGGCTATAAGTAACGGCATTCTCAGTTAAGATAACAGGATTCAAGCTTGAAAAAGTGTACGTGCTTGTTATAAGTAGATGTAGATGTGAAGGTGCCTAAGGAACCGCCCTAACCCCCTCCCCTGAAATACGTTGTTAGATGCGTTGGCTATTCGTAGATCTGTTATACAGGCGATTTAGCTACTTTCAACCCTTAGTAGCGGGTATTAGGTTAGGGGATACCTGCAGAACCGTGTAATTGTGGAACAAGCTACGCACGTTACATGTCCTTTAAAGCTACCGTTAAGGAAGAATCACCTCTATGTAAAGAAAGATAAATGCTCCTTTGGACAGACGGAAATCCTATTCCTAGGACATCAGAGCCATCGAGGAGTGGCAAGCACCTACCAAGGTGAGAAAATACCACCCACAGAGTACCACTAAATTGTTTGAATAAGACGTACTAGTCACTGACCGAAGGAGAAAGACTAAGACAACTCTTTTCGGGTTATGCCATAAAGAAAGACGTGTCTCCTTGATCGCTTAGAGCCCCTCGATACACTACCTTAGACAGCTTGCGTGAACAAAAAGGAGGCGTACGTAAGGAGAGCACCTTTACTTTAGTATTTGTATAAAAAGATTTGATCTTTGCATTGGTAGAAATGAATTGGGCATTGGCTTCAATCATGGACAGGTCAAGGATATCTTCTCTCCAAAAGACCAAGATATTGGCAGGGGATTCATCCGAGCGAGATGTTCGACATTCATCCATGCATACGCAATCTACGCTTCAATTTTGATACATAGTTGGCCCTTCTAACCATTGGTTCCAGGATGACAACCAAAGACTAAAGCCCGGTCCGAGCAAGGGAGGCAAACAAACCTGCCACTAAGGGAGACTGACGAAGTCAAAAAAGTGGCCCAAAGAATCCGACCTAGATCCAGGATTCCACTAAGGGCTGAAGGAAAGCATATAGAAAGACTCCAGTCACAGGCAAGCACCCCACCCAGGTCTCCAGGCTTAGATTAAGGCAACAGGGAGATGAGACAAGCTTGAAAGCCACAACACTTGTCTTTCCGACTTGGTACTTTCAGTCCTGGCCCCTTTCGTCTCCACTCGCTGATCTCTACTGATCTATTGACGGAGGGGATAACAAACGTAAAGGGGCTTGGCTTGGTTCACCCTCTCTGGTACATCCTAGGACATTAGAGTGAGATGTCGGCCGTTCCACTCGCGAGTAAAGAATCTTTACCACTACTACCTACTAACTTCTCGCCTAATCCCTCTGGAAAGTTGCCCGACTAAGGCCTCTTCAAAGCCATAACCCCAGACCAGACGGATGATAACTTTTTCTTTGAACGAATCTTGCTCTCTTATCTGCTTCTTCTTTTGTTGACAATTCTTCTGTTGTCGTAGAGGGAAGAACTGGTCTTTCAGGGTGAATCACCCCGACGGGTCAATGCTTTGGATTCAGTCCTTCTTATGGACTTCCCCTGTCTCAGTTCATGTCTAACTGGCACCTAGGGGAACCCGGCCTTTCATCCTGTCCTTACCATCTTTCGGTAGCAGCATCCGGAGCAAGAACTGGTAGTCTCCCATGGTCCAGGGGCCTTCGTTCCCTCTTAAGTAGATAGGCTGGTCTATTTCGCCTTCGCTACAATTTCCTGCGAAACTTGACTGACCTGTTAGGGCCTTTCATGCTCTCCATAGACATAGAAAGAAGCACAAGCCTCACACCGGATTCAGGCTCTTTAAAAGGTCCTGTCCCTATCTAGTACACCAGCCAAGCCCAGTGAACCAGTCGATCCAACTTGGAAGTCGGAGAAAGCTTTTTGTTAACAAGTCGGGGTTCGCCTGCCGCTTTCTATCTGTCTAAGTAAGTCGAACGAAGCCGTTAAAGGGGCGTTTGGAAAGAGCACCAAGGAGGAGGAACAATAAATCGGAGAAAGACCTTTTGAAAAAGATTATCCAAGTCTCGTGGAGCTAACTAGCAGTGACCAGGACCCGTCAAGCGAACCAGCCCAGTTGAACAAAGAAAAGTAGGCCTGTCAAGAAGACAAGCTCCACGCTCAAGCTCAAGCTGTATCTCTTTCCTTCCCAACCCTGCCCTTTTAGCTTTTAGGTAAGTAAGCTCCTTGCTCTTTCTCCGGAAGCTAATCCACCCCAATACAACCTGTCTGGCCTTTCACAAATCTTGCCTTTCTACCCTCCCTATTTACTCCATGAATTAGCGTCGACCTGTCTTTTCAGCGTAGAAACTTGCAGGTTCGGGAGCTGAATCATCATAGAAAAAACAATCAATCCTCATGATTTGCGTGGGAAGAATGGGTTCGTCAAAACCGGGTGTTGAGGAAACCTTCGTCAGGAGGTTTCTCTTTGAGGAATCGCCGTTCTTCGAAAAAAAATGATTCAGGAGACCTCTGTTCCCCTTTTTGCCTGTTTAATAGCTTGAGACGAGTACAATGAGGATCAGAACCGGACAACCCCTTTAGTCAAGCCCAGTTGAAATGCCGGTCAGGAAGGCTCTCGGAAGGTTAGGAAGGACAGGGTTTCAAACCTCCCTTCCCTTTGCTTTCAATCTGTCTTGTGCCACTCCAGCTTTCACTCAAGCCATTCTTTGAACATACTTTATAGGGGCGACCTTCACTCTTCTTCTCGCTTCCTAACCCTAAAAGCTCACTTCTTTTGGTGTTGCTCCACGATCTGAAAGTAGAACTACGAGATAAATAAGCGGCGGGCTGATCTGACCTGCGCGTCTGCCTTCCTTTCGTCACTACGACTTGGTTTCGAAAGAAGGCTTTCACTCGACCAAAGCCCTTAGCTTCTAACTTCATTCATTCGAAAGGTCGATCATAGCTGGAATTTAGGAGCAAATCCGGAAGAAGGCGGGAGCTAGCTTAGGGGCCCGCCCCCTCCTAAAGCCATGAGAGTTGGTCAGAAAAACGTTCTCATAGACTATATTGAGGAGTAAGGAAAGGGCTTCCATGACAATGAGGTCCTTCTTGCTTGGGCTTTCTTTGATGATGGGTAGGCTTGTTGTGTTTTGGACCTTCTGTGGGCTTCCATCGAGGAAAGCAGGCTTGACAGGCCCAAGTCTTCATTTGTAGGACTTTCTTTGATGGTTCATGTAAGCTTGGGTCTTTCATTCGGGCCCTCTTGGGACACCCTGTGGGCCAATGCGTATAAGCTTGGGCTTTCTTAACGTGGCTCATTTGACGACTCAGTACATGGATGTCACGAGTCTATTGGCATGGAATCTTTTCTACGTAAGCTGGTTGTGCAAAGTTTGTTTGTTCATACAGGCAGTGTGATTTGGGGAGATTTTCTTTGCTCCGCAAGGTAGCCAGAGCCAGCCAGTTTTTCATTAAAAAGGCATGAGAGTCTTCAACTGCAGAAAAGTAGTGCGGAGAACTAGTCAGAATTTTGCCTGCCATCTAATTCGTGACGCATGGCGAGATTCCTCTACCACTCTATAAATGGAGGCTCGATAAGTGTCTTCATCAAATTCAAATCAAAAAAATTGAGTAATAGCACGTATAGCTATGGATGTTCCAAACAGGCTTTCTGCAATTGCTGCCGAAATGGGGCAACTGAAAAATGTGAAATTCAAGAGCGTCGTAGAGCGCTAAACCTCTTTTTGAGAAATGTTAGAGCAAGAGATCCTGCAGAGGCAGAAGAACGCATTTTCGCTGCCAGAGAGAACATAAGGGAAAAGCAGAGGAGGCTGCAAGTGCTGCAGGAGGAGCAGCAAGCACTCATTGTGCAGGCTGTCACCTTACGTGACCGGGAAAACCACTAGAAGAAATTCAAAAAAGTAGTGACTTTATCTTCTGTCTACTTGTTAAGGCCTATCCTTTGACTTATTTCTGTTTCGAAAATAATTAATGTAGTTAGCATAATGCTTTTAAAGCTCTAGTAAAGGCATATGTGGTTATTTATGTAATGTAGTGCTTTATGTAGTAGTAATGAATAAATCTTTTGGATAAATGTTTTTTCTCTACAGGCCTCTCTGAATCCTTTCAATCCATATTTCTTTTTGGAATGCTCAAAATTCTACTTGAGCATCTAAATCTGGGTCACTACCAGCAAAAACATCTCTGAACAAGATTCTAGCACCATGCCAAATGTGTCCGAATAAGAAAAGCAAAGCAAATGAAGTATGTCCAAAAGTCAACCAACCCCTTAGACTGCTACGAAAAACACCATCTTTTTTCAAAGTAGCAGGATCTAATTCGCTTAACCCAATTGAGCACGTCTAGCATCTTTTTTCACAGTAGCAGGATCGCTATAACTCACTCCATTGAGTTCGCCGCCGTAGAACTAAACAGTTACACCTACTTGTTCAACACTAGACTTCGCTTATGCCCTTATGCAGTTAAAGAAAGCAAGTGAGGCGGGCTAAGATTCCATTCGAAGTAACAGGATTCGATGTTGCACCATTTTCAACTCTTATC